>JAPDSC010068425.1:342917-354510 GCA_026290005.1 Latrodectus geometricus
ATATATATATATATATATATATATATATATATATATATATATATATTACATATCTGTGTATACATATATGTATATATATATATATATATATATATATTATATGTATATGTATGCATTAAATATTTTCTAGACTTACTTTCTTACTTGCACATATGCAATCTATATAGATTAAATTAAAAATATATTAATATTTTGTGAACCAGTCAAAAAAAATAATGATAATTGTATACATTAAATTGAAAGTAAAGTAAGTTTTTAAAATAGACATATATCCATTTTACAACAGAAAAAAAAATTGTATTATTTAGTAAAGCTAACTGCACAAATTGCACTTAATTGTATATGGATTAAATTTAAAAATCAAAATTATATTTCAACTCTCTTATTAACTCATATTTCATACTACTTCAGAAAAACTAATTTTTTACTATATTGAAATTTATGCAATTAAATGACATTGATCATGTTAAAACAGTGATAATTATAAAGTTGTAACTTTTGCTGTGTTCTAAAAGAAAAGGTTAAAATTTTATTTTTATCTTTTTAAATTAGATTTTATTAAATTACAAATTAAAATATTCAAAATAGTAGTCTAATTTTAAAACAACTTGAAGTGAAGATATATAATTTTTAAAAATATTGTGAGTTAATATTAAAAACTCATTTTTGAAAATTTGTTTAAATTTCATTATTAAATTTTATTCTTTATTAATTATAATGCTTAGAAACTGATTTTTATTAAAATGATTTTGTTTCTTGAATCTGCCTAGTATTCTTATTTAAAGAATATGTATATCAAAAATTTAACCACATATATTTAGAAAATAGTAAATAAAATTATAAAACATTGGGCTATTAAAATATTCAATTATAAATTCTGTAATAGCTACAGAGGTCTTAAAATTCATTTCACACATACCAGAAGTAATTAAACTACCATTTTTCAATTAAGGATAGGGAAATAATATATGCTGAGTACTTAATTTGGTGGAAGTATTTGGTCATACATAATGTTATTTTAGGACAAACTGCTTGTGAGTTGATGTATTGCTTATGTAAAGCTGATAGTTTTGTAATTTGTTTGAACAACCTGGACTCATTTGTGCTGTGATTAGTTTGATTTTTCCAACTCCCTAGAAAATATTGGAATGTTGAAAAGGCTGCTGGAAAATAAATGGCTAATTTGTAGTTTATCTGTTGTTTAAACTTACTTTTTAGCTAAAATTTTAATTTTTTAAACTTATTGTTTTATTTGAAATTGTTTGCAAAAATTTATTTCCAAACATATATTTCTATTGAATTAGAATAGATGCAATATGATATTAAATTCATGCAGGGGCCCCATTCTTTTCAATGATAATTGAAGCTGTCAAAGAAGATTTTATACAAATTTGCAAAATGTATTTAACAGAATATAACCTTTCATATCAATATTGCACACAAATGAGTAGTATTTTATTAATCTTTTTGCCTTGATTTTTATCAGCATTCAAATTTACCCCAAAGAAGTTGCAGAAGTTTAGAACCTATAGACACTGGTTAATCAGATTTTCTCAAGCTTGCTTTTAGAAACCATGCATTAACAGTTGTTGTAGAAAGCAGAGCTTTATGTTGTTTAGTCCAGTATCAGCAAATATCTAACTACTGTCATAATGTTAGCTCAGTATTGTGACCATAGTTTTATGCATTTCCATATTCATGATTCCAAAAATAAAAAAGTTGGAAAAGATTATATATTTAGAAAGATTAAATCATAAAATTTTCACTGTAGACTTTCATTGCAGTTAAAATAATATATTGTAGCTGTCAATAAATATTACATTTGTGATACTTTAAAATGGGTTCTTTTAGTTTGGATCCCATTCGATGTATATATAATCATTTATTTTTATCAGTCAGTTATCAGCCTTTTATCAGGCTTCTATTGTATCACAAACCAAAAATAAGTTTTATTTTTAATAAATAAAAAACTAATTCTATCTGTTACATATTTGGATAATGTTACATATTTGTGTCATTTCAGCTTATAAAGTTTTTGATTTTACTTCTTGACTTATGTTTGTAAAAAGCCTTTAAAATTTTTTTATTATTAAAAAAAGTTAATTTTAAATTTGCTTATTTTACATGCATACTATTAATAAGTATTGCTTCTTATAAATTATTCAATGCATTTAAATAAACCCATGTTGTATGTATAATCAAATTTTTATAAAAAACTAATCAGGTTAAGCAAAAGAAGCTTGAAGTGTAGTAGGAAATTTTGAATAACATATAAAATGCATCATCGAATGTAAATACTTGAAAGTAAAAGATTTTTGTTCATTAAATAAAAATTTCTTTTTGATGAAGTTTTACGCAACACTGCTTTTGTAACTGACCTAGTTGTTAATATTGTTAAATCCTGTTTAGAGTAAGTATCATATTATCTTATGATGTTAATATTTTATTTAATTTTCTGTTATGGTCTTACATAATTTTGCTTAACAACTCGCTCTGACATGATTTAAGTTAGTGTCAATGTCATTATGATGAAAATTATGAGGGAAATACTGAGTTCAGGAAATGAAACTTACTACAACTCATAATTTTATTTTAGAGACAAATGTTCAAGATCTTTCAAAATAATTGTAATAGCAAACTTACAGATTTGCTTTTTTCATACAGATAATATTCTACTTTAAATTATTAAGATAAGTTATAATTACTTTATTTTTATCACTGTTATCCAAAATGTCTATCTTGAATGACAAAAAAAAAAAAAAAATTACAGCTGTATTTTTAATTTCATTCAGAGATTATTAGATTGTTAGTGATACAATTGTCTCATCAAAAATTAGTTGCTGAAATTGATTTTTCATTTTTATAGAAATAAATGTTCAGCATGAACCATACAATCAGACTTAGTTAGATAAAGCATCATAATCAGTTTGTAAATTTAAAATGTTTGCTTTGTTAATTTATTTTGCATTATTTTCATTAAAAAATTAAATCTGTGAGAAACATAGTAAACTTACTACAGAAAAGTATACATTTTCACTTGTTGTTCTGGAATGTATTCACAGTTTTAAGTTTGAAAAAGTTAAAGTTTAAATATTAATTTTATAGGCCCCTTGAAGATTGAGTAAGGGACTTTTTTCTTTGTAAATGATCTTTTTTATGTAAAATTTTTCTTTTATAAATTAGTTTATCAAATTAATTTAAGGATTATTTTTAAATCATATTATTTTTAAGAGTTCATTTTTTACTGTCTCTTAATGCTTTGATATTTTATATTTCAGCATGTAATTATTGTGCATTTTATTTGTCTTAGATACTTTATATTTTGGCATGTTATATCCTGTAAATTTGCCTATATATTTTTCTTTCATCCTTTGAAGGAACTAGTTCTACTTAGAAGCTTTGTGAAACAGATTTTTTTTAATTTCTTACTTTAATAAGACAAAGTAAGATAGAATTTAATAATTGTTATGCAGTCGTTATGTTACTTTTGTTATTTATGTAAGTGGTAACTCAAATAACAAATATCATGCTATGTATGTCTCACGGACATTCAAAATGTCCATATTTGATCCTTGAACATGTTGGATGTGTCTTGGACATCCCCTGGATGCCATTTCAGTATGTTCAGGACTTCCTAGTAAGGATGTTCTGTGTACGTCCTTTAATGATTTCATTTTTACGATCTGATTACAAATATCTCGAGAAGGTTCTTTTACATCCATTTTTAGATCAGTCTCTTACAAATGTTCTGGAAACATCTTTTTAGCTATATTCAACATCAAGAAGGCATCCAGTGTTAGATTTTGTTCGAAAATTTAAAATTTTGTACTATATTGCATTTGATAATTATTATAAACATTTAGTAATTTCTGTGTGCTTGAGTGCAGTTTTGCAAATTTTGCTTAAAGAAAATAAAGCCTACCTTATTTTGTCAAATGATCGAAATTTCATTTATGAATTTGGCAAAGTATATTCTTTCAATTACATGAATTAAAAAGGTGATTTTCAAGAACTAAGTATGCAAAGATCATAAAGGATATTCTAAAGGTATGTTTTTTATTTATCTATTTTCTAATTATTGAAAGATATAAAAATATAAACTATTAGTATAAAATACATTTGGATTGTTTATTCAAGATTAATTTCTTTTCTCTACTTCCTCGGAAACAAGTTTGTGACTTATGGAGTTAAAAAAAAAAAAAAAAAAAAAAAAAGCTTTTGTAGAGTTTTCTTTCTTAACAATTTAATTTACAATGCATTTTAATTAGAAGTTGCAAATGTTTTCTGCTTTTTTTTTAGAGTACTAAGCAATCACTTTGTTAAAATAAGTTGAATATTTTAAAAACATATGATTTTCTTTTAGAACTCTAAAACAAAAATCATTTTGTTAGAAATCATATATTCATCTGATAGGAATAATTTATTGCTTATAGTTACCAGAGAATACCTTCATTATCTGTATATAAAGGGTAGATTTTTAAAAATTAATACTAAATTACCTTTGTTAGTTATAGTTAAAATTTTCAAAAACCTTGTGGCAACAGATTTCTATTGATTTTTATCTCAACACTAATTATGAATGAAGAAATACGTGTGAAGTTTTTAATAACTGATGGGAGTACAATTTGATTTTATTGGATTAATTTCATTATTCATAATTTCATTCAGTGCATTGAGATGGTTTCTTTTGAACTCTTTGCATCTGGATAAGATATGCTTATTTTATTTATCTTTTGTTTTTTGCTTGTCAAGTTATTTAATATGTAAATTAACACTTTTATTTTGAATGTTTGGAAGTAATTTTTGGTGATAAACTGTCTCTTTTTATAAGTATTGATGACTTGTTGTTAGAAAAAGATCATGTAGTGTATTGGTGCGTATAAAGTAGTATTATTTCTATTATAGTTTTTATAATAATGATTTATCTTAGTTTCTAAACACCATGTGATGCAAATGAATATTTGAAAAATTACGTGGTGAAAACAAAACATCATTCACAAAATAGGATTGATATAAATTATGTTATTTTAGATTTTTGCTTTAAACATCGTTTTTTAATGCTCCAGCAAAACTTTTTATATTAGATATAAAAAGCCATGGAAGGTTATCACAGCCCCATAAAATGTAAAAAAAAAAAAAAAAAAAAAAGGAATTTACCCAAAATAAAAAATTTGCTTTCCTAGAAAAGATACATGTAAAAGAACTGATGAAGAACTTCAGATTGGATCTGACAAGGATTATCACTTGCATAATTTCTTTCTAAGAGTAATTCCAAATTTAAGATAGTTCACTAATATTACTTTTGACTATATGCATCTTGTTCGCCTTAAAGTAATGCATAAATTAATGAATTAATGACGCCTTAAAGTAATGCATAAATTAATGCATAATTAATCTTAGTAATGCATAAATTAATGTTTAGGTGAAAAAGATGTACTAAATTGTTTACCTTTCAAAGATTTTTTTACTCTAAGCTAACATTTTTGGCCATTACTAAAATGTTCCAGTTGACATTTTACTAATGGCAACTGCCAGTCTGAAAAATGAAGTCACTAATTTAGCTTATTAGAAAGCTACAAAATTACACTACTAGCCATTAAAATTGCTACACCAAGAAGGCAACATGCTACAGACGTGAAATTTATATGAAAGGAAGAAGATGCTGTAATATACAAATGATTAGCTTTTCAGCGCATTCAGACAAAGCAGGCGCCAGTAGCGACACCTACATTGTGTTTAAAGGATGAAATTGTTCAGCCGGTTCCTCATTCACAAATTGCATTTGAACATTGTTGCC
The DNA here is from genome assembly GCA_026290005.1 of Latrodectus geometricus. Classification (NCBI taxonomy): domain Eukaryota; kingdom Metazoa; phylum Arthropoda; class Arachnida; order Araneae; family Theridiidae; genus Latrodectus; species Latrodectus geometricus. Next base: position 348,715 of record JAPDSC010068425.1, read on the forward strand.
TGGTGAAAAGTTGTTGTGATGCCTCGTATAAAAAGGAGAAATGCGTACCAGCACGTTTCTGACTTTGATAAAGGTCCAATTGTAGCGTACCAAGATTGCGGTTTATCTTATCGCAGTATTGCTGCTCGCGTCGGTCGAGATCCAATGACTGTTAGCAGAATATGGAATCAATAGGTTCAGGACGGTAAAACGGAACGCCATGCGGGATCTCAACGGCCACCAGTCAATAGCAGCCGAGAAGACAGGCATATTATCCGCATGGCCGTAATGGATCGTGCAACCACGTTACGAGCCGTGAGTCAAGAAACGGGGTCGTTTGAAAAACAACAAGTGTCTGCACGAACAGTTCAACAACATTTGCAGCAGCATGGACTCTCAGCTTGGAGACCATGGCTGCGGCTTCCCTTGACGCTGCGTCATAGACAAGAGCACCTTCAATGGTGTGATCAACGACAAACCTGGCCACACGAATGGAGAGACGTCATCTTTTCAGATGAATCCAGGTTCTGTGTACAGCATCATGATGGTCGCATCCGTGTTTGGCGGCCTTGTGGTGAACGCACACTGGCAACATGCATTCGTCATCATCATACTGGCCCATCATCTGGCGTGATGGTATGGGGTGCCATTGGATACACGTCTCGGTCACCTCTTGTTCGCATTGACGGTGCTTTGAACAGTGCACGTTACATTTCTGGCGTGTTACGACCCAATGGATTTTAATTTTAATGGCGAGTATTGTAAGACATTTTTTTTGTATACTCTGCTCATCATATGCTGAAATTAACTTCATTACTGGTATTTAAATTTCCTTTCTGGCATACCATTCAGAATTTTGTGCTCTGAACATTTTGGTTAAAGAATATTTGTATATTCTCACTAACATTTAGAACATTTTGCAAAATAATTGCTTTATTATAACAAAAATATATGTCCTATAATGTTCATGAGATATTATATTTATGTGATTGTGCTGTGTATTTTGGATTCCTTATATGATTCAAATATAATAATTAAATGATAATGTTAAACTGTTTGTTTCAGAAGCCAGGTAAACCATTGCAACAACTTAGTATTCTGTTTAGAGTATATTTTCCTATCAGTCACAACATTTTAATATGATGGCTGATACTAATTTTTATAATCCAAGTATAAAAATACACTAATAGTTATTGAAGGTGATTGCGAAACAAATAAAAAATTGAAAACAAAATTTAACATAGGAAAGCTTATGGATCTCTGATGTAGTAAAAACAAATTATTCTTTTTTTTTCAGCTCCCATACTCATGGGCCTTTAATTAAGCATGACATTTCTCAACAATAATATAAGAAAGCAAAATTCAACAATTTCATTTAAGTTGCTGATTTTTTACGTGATGGGTATTGTTTATTAACAAGTGTGGATATTATTTCAGTGAAAAAGCATATTTTTGCTAGTATCAGAAAGTATTTTCATTTTCAAAAGCATGAGATTTGTTTGAAATGCAAAGCTTCGTGTATTTCTAATTTCTCATTTTTCTGCAATTCTGCTATGGATTAGATTTTCTGTTCATAAAAAAAGTAGTTATTTTGTCTTATGAAAATAATTTTGCTGCATATCCTCATTTACATGTTTTCATTTTTTAAATATTAAAATGTTTATGACTTTATATTTCATATGCATTTTAATTGTATTGAATTTTAATGTATATCAAATATAAAGTCTAACAGCTTTTTATATACATTTATTAATCTATTTTTTGTGATTACTACAAAGATTGTCGTGTTATTCAATTAAATACATCCTTTAAATAAAAATGTGAAAGAAAAAACAAATATCTGGGGTGTAAATTTGTTTTTCATTACTTAAATAAAATTTTATAACAATGTTATAAGGAAATCAGCAAGGGCGATATTTTAATATATACTTTCAAAATAATCTAAAAGCTTCTTGGTTTATTACAATGTGTAATTAAAAAATGTGAAAAGGACAGTACAGTCAATATTTAAATTTATTTTTTCAATATTTTTCAGAATCTGATTTTTTCATTGTTTTTGTGATAAAAAATTGTAATAAATTAAAGATTGTTTATTAACAAACATTATTAAAAATTATTTTTGAAAAAACACTTGAAAAGGTAGGAAACAGGAATTCTGGTAATATTAATGCTTATTTTATTAAAGCAGCTCTGTCACTATTTATTAATATTTAATTTTGACAATAAATCAAGTTCATATTTCAAAAGATCAACAAATTTGGCTACTACTTTTTGGTAGTTATATTGATGTATTTTTAATTTTGCATTAATAATTTTTATAAATTATATGCAAATATATTAATAGTTCCTAAATAACAAAAATATTTCACCATTTCATTTTTCCCATTATTTTTAATGATATATTTAATCTTAAGATTTTAAATTTCTGTTGAGAAATTTTTCATAATTTAATATTTCTCTTATTTTATGCTTGTTTAGTATTTAATGCTCATTTTTCTTTTGCAATGCAAATGTGTATTTTGCCAACAAGAAAAATATTTTTTACTAACTCTTATTTAATATTTGCTTTTCCTTAATTTTTTTTTTCAGAAAAGTCATTTCAGTTAAGGAAAAAAATTCTCAATTCTAATGTTTGACGATGGACTGTAATACCAAGAGTTAATGAAGGTATTGTACTATTTCATTTTAGGAATAATTTTAATTTATATACTATATAGGAAATGGGAAAATTTTAGAGTTTAACAATATAATGTATTTACTATTTAAAAAAATATTAAAAAAATTACTGTTTATTAAATAGTTAATGTATATCTTAATAATTGTTATTGTTTATACCACCAGTCAACAACAGTTTATTAATTATGGTTTCTACTTCAAATCTCTAATAAATAAAATAAAATTACCTCTCATGCACAAAAAAAGGATTGTTAAGCGACAAGCAATCCAAACCAACCATAAATAATATTGCTGCATTGTATTTTATGGTAAATTTTAAGAAAACTTGTAATATAAGTATTTCACGTTTGAACTGGAGTTGTAGTTGTGGAAGCTCTCATTAACAAATAGTAAGAATTCAGAGTTTCTTTTCTGTTTTTTACCCTGTACATCTATTTGTAATATAAATGATGGTAATTTTCAAAATTTTTCTATAACAAATTGTATCATATCAAATGTGCAACTTCTTTGTAGCAATTAAAAACCATTTTTTGTTTCTGTTCATTTAATTTTTTCTATGAAAATTGTATTAACTATTTATATATAGATTCACACTTGCATGGTATAACTAACCTACAATTACTTTATTTTGTCTTAGAATAATTTTTCTTCAAGTTCTGTAAACTATTTATCTGTAAAAATTTTTGGTGAATTGAAATTTCTTTTAAGAATTTAATGTATTTTTATCTAATTGAAAAAAATTGGTAAATTATGCACTAATATTCTATAGACATAAAAGTACATATTGCGGCACAAAATAAACTTGTTGTGTGTCAAATAATTTTTAAATTTTTTGTACATTAATTATTTTTAAATAATTAAGCATTTGTACATTTTTGCATAAATAATGATATTTTCTCTTCCTATTAAAATTAGTCATCTTACAACAATGGGAATCCATTTAAAATGTCATATATCTTGCTCTGGTGTTTGAATATCAATCTTTTCAAAAAGTTAATCCTTAATAATCAAATTAAATTTGTTTTTTTGTTATAGTGAAAATGTTTACATTTTTTTAAAATATTTAAAAAATTGTTTTGGTGTGTGTGATTTGCAGAACATTATACTGTATCTAATGAGAATCTTAAAGTAATAAAGATATGTCTTTTGCTTCATTGTTTCATAAATTTTTAGTTCTTTTAAAATATTGTATATTTTTTATAAATAAAATTAAACTCTATATTTTATCTTAGCATTAAGTTTTATGTTGCTCACGATTTTGTAAAATTTTACAAAAATAAAATTTTTCCTTTCATATAATAGGTATTGTCCAGGGTCAAATTTGTCAAGTATTGAGAAGGAAAGCGCCAAAGTTATTGCAATTGATTGCCACACAGAAGAACAAATAGATTAACAGAAAATATCATTTAGAAGAATTTATCGTAAATTTCTTATAAATGGAAAATGATATTTTATCATGCTTATAAATATTTTGCATTTTACCTAACTCCAGATTATTTTTTCTATTTAACTTAGTTACAAAATGTATTGTTATACAACAATGTATTGTTAACCACAATGTATTTTGTTATATATTTTTGCCATAAACATGTAAATTTATTAATGATGATTTACAATCACACTGCGCTTGTTTAAAATAAATAAATAAAAACTATTTTGTTCAATTTAAATTTATTTAATGTCACTCACCTAAATGCTGCATATAAATGCGAATGCTATATTTTCTATATCTTTGCTATATTTTCTATATCTTTGCTTTATTACAATTATATCTTTGTGTTTATAAAACTATGCTATTGAACAATATTATAAACATTGCTTCTAAAACAAAAAAATTTAATTTTATGCTCTTTCATAGAAACTACGCGTTATTCATATGATAAAATATTTGTTTTGTTTTTATTTAAAAACATAGGAAAATTGATCTTAAATTTTTTCCTTTGTTTTTTAATTAAATAAATGTTGACATTTTAATAATTAAAATGAACAGGTACTGCTTACTTAAATATTTAAAATGGTTTTTATGTAAACTTTAAAAATATGAGTCTTCTCTTAAGAACAAAATTAGAATTATTAAATTCTAATTTTAATGTAAGTTAATTAGTGCCTTTAATGAAAATGGATTCTTGATTGTGTTTGTGTATCATAACTTGTGAACTTTATGTAACTTCTTTTGGGTTCACTTTGTAAAAAGGTTTAAAACAGCTTTCATGTAGATTTTTAGGTCTTGCGCGTTACGACTGCTGACATGCCGTTAACTTCGATCATTTTTGATATTTTATAGACATTTTCGCCGATGCTGTATCCACATGCGAGGTGCATCTTTAGCATCCAAATACCCAAACGGCATCGACGAAACCAAAATTGTGCGTAACTGGTTGTTACAGTCATATATAGGACAATAAACACCTTTCACAATTTTAGCCACCTTGTTAGCATTTTCGCCATTATAAAAGAAAAACTAAAATGTATCGAATTTTCTGTTTGTTGTCTTCTATTTTTAAAACCTTGTACTCATAACTGAATTAATCAAACGAAAAACCGCAAGAGAATATTTTAGTGTCAAATGTCACCTTTCCAATGAGCATAAATTTGAAATTGTTTGATAGATACCTCACGAGATAGCGATCACTACAGACGTCTACCGAAAAAATAATGGATTACTTTTTCCCCAAACTAATATATAATGGAAAATAATATTTCTTGTCTTATTCCAGAAAATTAAATGTTTGGTAAATCAAATAAGCAAATTTTCTACTTTTTATGAATAGTTTTATTCAAAAATTTGTATTTAAAAACTTGCTAAAAAATATAAATGTTCAGAAATATTTCTTTTGAGTAAATTTTTAATTTTTATTTTAAGAATGTGTTACATTAACTTATTTTTCAGAATATTATGTACTCTTATGATACAAAAAATTGAAGATGAAGAAATAATTAATACGTCGTTGAAAAGGGAAATTCTTTTGAAGAAACCTCTAATTACAGTATTACGAAAATAATACCATTAAAATGGCTTTATAAATAAATGTAGTTAACATACATTAAAAAATCTGATAAAACTTACTAATTTAATACTTTGTAGAGAGAGAGCATTAATAATTTCTGCACTAAGTTGTTTATAAAACTTAATGCAGAAAT
>JAPDSC010068425.1:354520-368169 GCA_026290005.1 Latrodectus geometricus
TGACCATTTAAAATAGTTTTGCTCTATATTTCTTCTTTAGATTTACCTTTATCACATTTGTTTAAAAAATTTGCAAAATTGATATTCAATTTTAATCTTTTTAATGAATGTTAATAACCTTGAAATTTTAAAATTGCTTTGAAAATTTAAAAATCAAACTGAAATTTATGGTTGTAGTTTAATAAAAAAATAATAGTTTTCTTAAAAATTCATTTGTTTTTTACCATTTTCTCTCTATTGCCATAAGAGACCATAAACCTCCACATACATTCATTTGTTGAGGTAAATACCTATACAAATGAGTTTTGAAGTATACATTATTAAAGTAAGGCTTAAAAGGTTTTTAAAATTTTGTTAATTTACAATATACTTGTGACGCAAGTATGAAAATACATTTTACAATTTCTATTTAATATCATGATGCAATTCATTTGCATTTTCTATCTTTAATATTAACGTTTTTGTGCCTCTGTAAAAGTATCTATTTATTAGGTGTTTAGAAAATAATTGCAATAATCCTCAACTTTATTATAACTTGCTTGTTAAATGTTACATTTTTTTATTCTCTTAACTGTAATTTTATGATATCTGTTTTAGAGAATGCATTACTTTGGTTAATGCAACTGTTGAATATTTTTAGCTTCAACTGCTTTAGTATAAATAACAATCTTAGAAACAATAAATAAATTTCCTATAAAAATGTGTTATTACTGATATATCAATTATATTTTACCAGAAATTTTTTTTTATTTATTATATCAATAAAATGATTTACTATAAATGTGTCATTATAATTACCACTTAATATAAAATATCTAATTAAAAAAAAAAATTAGGCTTTCATCTCGATGCAATTCATCAATTGTTATTTTTTGATTTGCAGTCCTTTTTCATATAATTTAGTATGATGCTTTTCAACTAATATTTCTTCAAATGTTCTTTTATAGCTAAATTAACCAATATTTATTCAATAAATAAATGCCTGAAAAATTTTTTGGTAGGTATTCTATTCTCTCGAATCTATATTGTATATGTAATTGCAAATCCAAAGTATTTAATAATTTTTATTCCATATGATTGATTTTTTATGTACTGTGACAATCAAGAAAGAAGATTTAAGTTGGCAATTTTTCATTTGAGAGTTTTTCAACTCATGTATGAGGGAAATTGACTTCTTCTGAATGGTTACAAATCTATTTTCAGTCTTTTCCATGTCTTAACAAAATCTTTAGTCATTTTCTGGAGGGTTCTGTAAATCAATAAGTACACTTTATATTTCTGTAAAAGAAATGTTCTCTTACTTTCTTAAAGAAATCTTTTAAAAGAATTTTTGTGGTAGATTCCGCATTTTGTTACAAAATCACTGATTATTTTATTAAAATCTCCATAAGAAGGATTCCTTTAATTTCCTTCTAACAGGAGTAATTGAAAGAATTTAACTTCTCTTTGAGATATCAATAATTTACTATGTAGAAAATTAATTTTCTGATATCTTTTAAATCCTTTAAAATCTTTCAGTTTAAATATTTCAATTTTTTTTTTCATTCCCACATTTTAATTTCTGATTTTTACTTCTCGCTCTGCTTTGGTGGCCTATTAAATTTATACTGTTGTATAATTGCATATCTGGAATATTAGAACACAGCTGCTCTGTGGTATTTTCTTTTTATAAGAAGCATATATTTTGTATAAAAAGAAATTATTTTATATGAATTATGTGTTCATCAAAAAAAGTTAAATAAAGAGCTGAGAGTTTTACAAGTTTAATAGGAACTGAAAAAAGAAAACCTAAAGTTCATTTAACATTCAGGCATTTCATTGCTTTCTTACAGTTAATCATAAAATGAATTTGATGCTTTCATTGATTAATGTGACTTATGACATAATATCTGTTTTAGAAAGGATATAGATCTCCAATTTTATTATATATTTTATGTATAAAAAATTCAAAATTGTCTGATATCTAAATAATTGTGAGCAAAATTATGCATTTTTTAATAATCATCATAAAATAACATTTTATACATCAATAAAATAACATTTTTTAATAATCATCAAAGTAGACTTCTTTGAACAGTGCTTGGTAAAATGACTGAAACATTTGAGTTTTGTACCTTATTTTAAATTAAAAAAAAAAAAAATAATAAAAAAATAACAAAAAATAATGACTTTCATGAAAATTAAAATGAAAAATAATATTGGTTTACTATGATGAAATAATTCAATGTTTTTTTTCTTAAAGAGTATGTCCAATACATGAGAGATTTATTGGTGTAAAAGGGTAATATGTAAAGGTTTATTGCATTATCAGGTGTAAATAAAAAGCTGTGAGAGTAAAATAAAGTATACTGTAATTTTAGATGGGATTTTTTTTTTTTTTTACCAGTTTATGATAAAAAAATAACGTTAAACCAAACCCAGTCTTGTTATTTATGGTTTATAAATAAAAAAAGGACTAAATTAAATTTAGAGTTTTTTACATGTAAATAATATGCAAACACAACAGTTTTATTTTATTTGTTATAGTTTTTAAATTTTGAGATTGAAAAACTAATTCAATTTGAAATGTTAAACCTGGAAAGCAAAAACATTTAATTTTCAAGTTGTCTGCTTAAAATTTTGTTCTTTAAAATAGCATAAGTTTATAAAGGGGACAAGGAAAATTATTGCTGAATGTACAGGAATAAAACATCAAATAAATATTTTTCTTGATTAATATTCAAGGTAAAAAGTTAGCAAGTTCTATATGAAATTAGTTAATGCATTTCTTACCTAAATCAGTACCTGTGTAATCTTGTCTAAAAGTTAAAATTTAACTAGCAAAGTTATAAGTATTATATCAGTCATGTCAAAGATACGAACCACATTTGTAACATGTCATAGAAAGAAGAATCATGTTTTTTAGAGCATTTAGACTTCTCTAGATTCCGCTACAGAAGTTTTAAAATGCACACACTACATTTATAAGTAATTTTAAGGGCAGCGTGTGCCTAGATAAGCGAGAGAGATTGACAGTAATGCCATCTCTTAAAAACAAGTGGAAATTTTTGTTGAGAAAAATAGAATCTTCCACATGCTTCGAGTCTAGACTAAAACCTTCCTTATCGATATAAAAAAAAGTGCACTAGTGAGGCGTGAGTCAGTTGAGTCGAGTAATTAAAGTGATAGGGTTGGAGAAGGATATTAGTTGTAGTTATTGTGAAGGTATTGTGCATTTGCTTGTATCGTGCGCATGCGATATCCAGAATTGTTACAATTTTGGCATAATGTCACAAAAATGTAAAGTTGATAGTGAATGCCTAGTTTTTCAGTCGAAATGGGAAATAGCATATTTTTTATAGAACGGAAAGGTAAACCACTATGTTTGGTTTGCAATCTAACAGTTCCTGTTTGTAAGGATTTTAACTTGAAGAGACATTATTATAGGACTCATAAATCAAAATTCAATTGTTGCTCTGAAAAAATAAGAATTGATACATTGTCTTCTTTAAAATCTAAACTTCGAGGCCCACAATCAATGTTTACTAAAGCTAATACTGAGAGGGAAAATGCCATGAAATCAAGTTTTATTATTCCATTAGAAATCATGCGATCAAAACCTTTCACTGATGGTGATTTTATTAAAGACTGTATGTTGAAAGTTACCAGTGTTTCATTTCCATATCAATAGTCAATAATTCAAAATATTTTGCTGTCAAGAAACACTGTTACTTCAAGAATAAATGATTTATCTCAAAATTTGGTTCTTCAAGTGAAGGAGAAAATTAAGGAATTTGTAAACTTTTCACTGGTTGTTGATGAGAACACTGATACTGTTCACACAGCTCAATTTGCTGTCTTTATACGAGGTATTAACAGTAACTTTGAAATAACTGGAGAACTATTAAAGTGTGTTCCATTGACAGGTACTAGAACAGCAAATGATATTTATTCTGCAATTGAGCATTTGATAGCAGAATATGCAGCACAACTACGGATGGTGTTCTTGCCATGTTTGGCAAATATTCGGGCATTGTAACTAAATTAAAACAGAAAACAGGAAATTTTGTAAGATTTCACTGTATAATTGATCAGGAATCATTGGTATTCAAACATTTAAAAATGGACCACGTCATGCAGGGTATAATTAAAATAATAAATTTTATAAGAAGCAGAGGATGAAATCACCGATAGTTCAGGCAGTTTTTACAAGATATGGACCAAAAATTTTCTGATGTCCCTTAGGTCACCAAAGTTCGTTGGTTCAGTTGAGTAGTTTTAGAAAGATTTTTTGTATTTTGTGACTCTATTCCAGCTTTCATGTTGGAAAAAGGCAATCCAATTGATTATGACAATGACTGATGGGCTTTTGATGTGCTGATTGTGCTTTTTGATAGATATGGATAAACACTTGACTCCTGATTGTCATTTAAATGTATTCGTGTATTCAAGACTTTGAAACAAAGTTGAGGGTGTGAGAAAATCAGGTAAAAAATTTAACTTTGGATCATTTCTCTCATTTAAAATCATTTCGTACAGTGAACAAAAAAAAATTGGATCAATATTTTGAACTTCTGCAAAATTTGATCACTGAATTCAACAATCGTCTTGAACACCTTCACAAAATGAATGAAATGTAATTCGTAATTTTCAACACTGCATTCTATTTTGAAGCTTCACAGGCACCAGTTCATTTGCAAATGGAGTTGACAGATCTTCAGTCCTATAGTATTTTGAAAGAAAAATTTTAAGCGATAAACACTCTTACATTTTGTACACAATATTTCAAGAGTGTGGATTAATACATGGAATTAAAAAAGCATGCAGCACACATTCTGTACATGTTTGGCTGCACCTATTTATGAGAGCAGATGTTTTCTGCTATGAAAATGAATAAGAACAAACATTGCACAAGACTTACGAAAGAAAATCTCCAATCAATTTTTAAAATAACTACAATGAATATGATACCTGATATCAGTGAGCTTGTCAAAAACAAGGGAAGTCAGGTATTTTGATCCTCGTGCTCAAAATAACTACCCTCTCTTATAACTTTGATATGATTTTTAACAACTTTATATTATATACTATTTTCTGTATATAAACTGCGGATTATGTGTTAAAAAAGTTCCAAATTTCGTTGTGTGTATTATATGCTGCCGCAGATAATCTAATAAAAAAACATTTTCCTTCAGGAAAGCTTTTTGTTTTGAAAGAAATATTGTTTATGTTTCATGAAATAAATAACAAGTGGTACCAAGACACACCTGAGTTATTTAGGCTATAATCGGCTTTGTCCAATTACGTTCAAAACGAATTCAGTTCCTCGTAAAGTTATTACAGTTGTAAATTCGCTAACCTCATTTTGCAATTTGCCTTGATGTGAGCTGTTTCGTTTTGAAAATATTCAAATTCGTATATCGTCATATGGAAGCGAAAACTTTTAAATTACACAGCAGATTTTAAATTAAAATCTATAGCAAAAACAAATTAAAAAAATGGTGACAAACATGTTAATGTGAAGTGAAAAACAAAGCATTCGCGGTATAAAAGAAAAATCTATAAAATACGCAGTTTGTAAATCTAATTTTTTTAATTTAAATATTAACGAAGCAAATATATATATTTTTTAAATATGTCTAACATCGTTTTAAAAGTTATTAGAAGCTAAATATCGATACGTTTTACAAGAATCTTCTCGAAATTATCGCTCTTGATCGATCTTGTGCTTTCTTCTCAAGTTCTTTCAAGTTGTGCTTTCATCGCAAGTGAGGTGGACCTAGACCATTGTTTCCCAACATCATGCCCACGTCCCACAGGGGTTCAAACTTGATTGTTAAGGGGGCAGTTCGAAAATGGACTCGACATGATATATGTCGAAAAATATGTTATTTTAACGTGGTGATGTATATGTGCTATATACATTTAAATAAATGTGTATTTTTTAGTATATGTTTACTCTATATCACATTAAGTTAATTTTAACAAGTACATTTAGTTTTTAATTGATGCTACATATATTTATTTCAACCCCTCTTAAAATGAGTGGTGCATGCAAGAAAATATTCGTCAATATTTGAATATTTAGAGGAATATTTATAATTTTGGCTCGTACCTGCTGTCCAGGATGTCCGGTTTCCTTTTTATCTTTTATTCTTGCAATGCTTGATCAATGAATCAATGAAACAAGGTCACTTTGAGGAGCATTTAAAGGTGAAACATAATGCTTATATTAATTCAGATTTGAAATACTTTCAAACTTTAAAGAAAAATTTTGAAAAAATGACAACAGTAAAGTCCCTATTTACTGCTCACGCTTCAACTCATAATTATAATCTTTAGGCTAGTTGTCAAATTTCTTAATTCATTGCTAAATCTGGGGGAAAAATCATACTATAGGAGAGAATTTATTAATAAAACTGTCAATATCAGCATTTCTTAAAACGGTTCATGAAAAAGATGACAAAAATGTAAAAGCTATGTCACTTAGTAACAATACTGTCAGCAGAAGAATAGGTGAAATGAGAGAAGATATTGAAAAACAACTTGTTGAAAAGCTGAAAATTAGAAAATTCTCAGTGCAAATGTATGAATCAACTTTGATAGACAGATAAATTACATAAGATATATTGATAAAGGGCATTTTGCTGAAGAAATGTTCTGTAAAAGATTAGGAAGCATCACTACCTCCAAAGATATATATAATAAACTAAAAAATTTCTTAGATGTCAATAATATTCCAATGAAAAATATAACATCTTTTGCTGCAGATTATGCTCCTAATATGATGGAAAGAAAAATGGTTTCTTAAAATTAATGGAAGGTGAGAATCCAGAAATGATTCTTGTGCATGTTGTTATTCATAGGAAAAACTTGGTAGCTAAAAGTATCTCGCCTGTTCAAAATGAAGTACTGTATTCAGAAATAATGTGTATCAATGCTATTAAATCTAATGGCAGATATGAAGGAGCTCTTCAAGCTTTTTGTGAAGAACAAAATTCAGACCATACAAGACTTTTACTTCACAACTGAAGTAAGATGGCTCTTTAAAGGGAACTGCTAGAAAAGATTTATGAAACTGTTTGATACTCTTAGTGATATTAGTGATATTTTAAGTGACAAATCTGAAATGAAGTATCTGTTAACAGCTGATGGTAAAGCATTTGTGAGTTATTTAGACAATATCTTTGAAAAAATAAATGTATTAAATAAACAACTTCAAGGAACATATGAAATTCTTGTTGATGAAAAGCAAAGATATTTGGTTTCATTACGCATATTTAGTTATGTCAGAAATATGTTAACAACATAAAACTGAACAGTTTCTTTGGCTCCAAAAATGTGAAGTAAATAGTATTGCTTTACTTCTTATTATCGATCATCTGAAAATTCTATCGGTTGATTTAAAATAAGGATTTTCTGATTTAAAACAATTTTTCAACACGGATGAGGCAGCCAATGTTAGTGGATTTGTCTGATATATCAAATATTCTTTAGCAAGAAGAACTCGCAGAAATGAAGAATAATGAGTCGGTTAAAATTTTATTTAATATAAAAGGAGCGATGGCATGGCTTTGTGAGGAAACAGAAATCAAATATCCAAATTCAACCAAATGTTTAAGAAAACTGTTGTTACTGTTTTTGTCTTCATATTTAGCTGAATGTGGATTTAATGCTGTAAATGATTTACTGGTCAAAAAAAAAAAAAAAAAAAAAAAAAAAAAAATCCTCTGGATATGACACAATAGGGAGACTTGAGACTGAAGCCAACCAAATTAGAACCTAACATAAGATCTCTGTGCAGCAAGCATCAATCGCAAGGATTAAAAATTTAAATTATTATGGAAAACTGTTTATTAAATTTACTTCGAATTTAATTTTAGTTTTTCATTATGTTTTGAAAATTTACTTACGGTTTTTTGTTAAAAATTTATTAATGATTCCTTTCTAAAACCTATCATTTAAGTTTCTTAAGTGAAAAATTCAGTTTTTTAACATTGAAAATTTTGTATATGTTGCATGAGGGGGCATATAAATTAAAGAAAGGCTTAGATGGGACAGGGCACAAAAAAGATTGGGAAACACTGATATTTTTCATAATAAATAATTTTTTTTCCTGTACAATTTATTAAATTTTTAATCATACTGTGCATTTATTTATTTTATGTGACACCCATATTATAAGCAGAACATATTTTAGACTATTCGCCGGAAAAAAATTGCCGCGGATTATAAGCCATTGCGGATTATATACAGGAAAATAAGGTAATTAAATAAATAAAATGTTATTATAATTCAGTTCATTTTTTTATTATTTCAATGTGGCCTGCCTACATGCTCTAAATTTAATATATGGCCATTTGCAAAATTGAATTTTACTCCTCTGTATTATATGCAACTTAATTTGAAATTATTAACCATCTAAATTAATTATACCAGTAACCTGATCAAATTAAGATAAAGAAAAAATTACATCTTATACAAATTAAAATCTACCATATTGAGTTAAAAACAAAATTGTAGAAATTAATTTAAGAATTTTATCATATTAACTGAAAAAGAAGGTTTAAGAATTTATGCACGATAAAAATTAGGCTGCATAATGTTTTAAATTATAATTTTGTGTCATATTTCATAAAAATGATTGTAATTAATAATGAGGCAATATTCAGAAAATTTGAAGTTTATTTTAAATTGATTAATGTATCATGCTTTGGGGCTTGTGTTGATTGAGAATCAATAAAAAAACATCTTAAAAATCACAAGACTTTTATTTGTAGTAAATTCAACAAGATACAGGAAATTTCAGCTGTAGAAATGATAATTACACAACTTCCATTCAACTAATAAAACAGGAAAACAACTTCCAATCACAGAAGTCTCTAATATCTTAGACAGACAATAGCTTCTATGTACCAGACTAGCATCCAAGACTGATCAACTTTACTAACTTCTTTCTTCAATACTTCACTGCAGTATTTATATCTGATTAGGTATGAAAATCTTAGAGATTTTACCATGTTTCTGAAAAATTTTAGGTTATTTTGCTTGATATTGAGAAAAGATAGTAGTAGAAAGTAGTAGATCATAAATGATTATTTCTCAGAAATAATTATTTCTCGCCAAAAGATCATTAAATTGCCAAATCACTAGAAATGCTGTTTTTGTGTTGAGTGCACAATTTTTGACAAAGATTTGAGTATTTGAGATGTGTCTGTGATATTTTAAGACAAATATTTATAAATTTGTAACATTGGCCGCCTCTCAAGGACTGCATGTCTCAGGCAATAAAATCCCGAATAAGAGGCCAAATATAAAATAGAAAAAAGAATTTACATTTTAAGGCAATATAAGACATATTACTTACAAAAACAATTGAAAGTATGAGACAAATACAAAATAATGAAATATTTGATTAAAATTATTTACATTATTTACAAATAGACCATAGGTCTACTAATTTTAATTTACACAATGATAAGAGGCTAATCTTTCATAATGCTCTATCTTCTTTTCTGAAAAAGGTGATTTTTTTAGACCAACCACAATATCATTCAGTCTTTTTAGGACTGTGTAGGGGCTATCCCAGTTGGCTAAGAACTTTGGAGAATGTCCTTTACCTTCAAATTGGGTTAAACTTCCAAATTTTGATATCTTCTTAAAATTCATTTCAAGTCACTCTTGTGTCATACGATCTCTTCATTCTTGCAGTCCCCGATCACGAGCAGGTATTTATCTGGATATCTTCAAGGTAGCCTGGATATTTTAAAGGTATTTATCTGATGCTGAAGATGTATCTGGTGGCTGACTGAACTAAAGGTTACAATGAAGATGAAGTTCATGACTAAAGAGCATTTGTGATGGAGTATATCTGGTAGTCCTCTGGACAGCACTGTGATATGCAAACAAAAACAGTAGTAGTTTCTCAAGTTCCAGATTTCTAGAAACCATAAGTGAGAAATTATTCAGTATGGTTCGGTTAAACCTCTCTACCATGTTGTCCGATTGTGGATGTAAGGGCATAGCCAGTATCTTTTGCTACTCTGAGAATTTTACACATTTCTTTAAACACAGCAGAGGTAAAATTCGTCCGATGCTTTGAAAGAATTTTTATGGGTGTGCTGAATCTGAAAACCCATTTCTGGACTAGAACCAGTGCTATTGCTGTAGCTTCTTGATTTGGGATTGAAAACTCTTCAAGCCACATAGTAAAGTAGTCCATGACAACTGGGATGTTTTTGCTGACATTTGAAGAACATGGTAGGTAACCCAAAATATCCAGTACTATTCACTTGAAAGAATCTCCTAGGTTGTACAGGTGCAATCCTTTTCAGCTACGTTTCTTTGGATCCTTATGCATCACACAGTCATCACAAGATTGGGTCCATTCTCTACATTTTATCTTGTTTTGCTCCTATAGAAGTGTTCACAAACTTCCTGTAGAGTCATCATTACTTCGAAGTGGCCTTCAGTAGAGCTACTATGCAGTTCTTTTAAAACATACGAAGTTCTTACTTTTGGAAGTACAAGTTGCCATTTGAAGTTATGTAATTCATTGTACTCCCATTTCCTGTATAACACGTCATTTCTAATATGAAGTGAGTCTCATAGAACTGAATACTGTTTAGTAGTAAGACTGTAGGTGAAGATGTTCAACTTGGTTATATACTGGAAGATTTCTTCATTTCCAAAATTGGATTTATATTTGGATATTTTTTTTGGACTTTTCTATGTCCTCCATCTCTCTATTTGTCTGGTTTTGATGTGGGTGGAACTGTAACTTGGCATACCAAAAGATTTATTAGTTGATATGTCTTCTTGACTCTAGAACAATATTGACAAGTTTCACCACAAAGTTTCCTCAATAATGTGTTAGCATTTCCATGAAGAGTTCCTTTGCAATAATATAAGTTTCTCTGACCATCTCGAGGTATCAAACATTTTTTATGGACATGCCCAGCTGCAGCACAAATCTTACACTGAATTTTTGTCTTTCTGCCACCTTTGCGCTCTGATAATGCATCTGCAATTCCATAAAGAGTTCCTTTATGATATAACTTAGACTTCCTGATACCATAAAAAATTATTTTCACTGTCTCTAGATATTGTGCTGTTTCTACAGACATGATTGGTTACACAAAAAACACCAATAATTTACAAATTTCTGTTGCAAATTTTCAGTTTGCTTAATAATATCATAGTCTGAATCGCTAGTAAAAACTACTCTGCTTGAGTGCCAATCCTTATATGGGGACTACTGGGCAGCCTCTATCTTATGTGCATAGACTAAACAAATCCAATAGCTTGACGAGTCTAAGTGCTTTCTGTGTCTCTGGATTTTGTGCACCACTGATAATGTGCTGGAGAGCCAGATCTTGACATGACTTAACTGAGCAGTCCAGAAATGTTAAATGGAAATGTCACTGAATACCGACAGCCAATTTATATGGACTGTTGCCCGCTTTTTGATACTGAGACTTTAACTGTTGTCCGCTATATTTTTAAGTGCACTTCTTCAAACCGCAGCTTAAGTGCACTCAATAGGGCTTAAAAATCATGCTTTTGCTCTTTCAGAAGTGTCACAAGAATGTTGTCTACATCTCTTCTTAAAGAAGCTGCCAGATTCTTTAAGAGACAACTGACATTCTCCTCTTAAAGAAAAGCTTTGGTTTGGGAATTCCTCTCATAAGCTTCTGCTACCATTGTAAACTGTGTTTTTATATACTTTTCAGGTTTTTCCATCAAATGTTGAAAGTTAAATCATGGCTAGGGAAAGAATACTGCCACTTTAGGTTCCTGATGTAAGTTTGAATACTTACTTCTTCAGGCCTTCAATATCCTTATTCACATTCTTTAATGCTTCTTCAAAGTTTTCTTGAACCTTCTTGTCAAGACTTTCTTCTATTATCAAAACTTTAGTTTCAACTGAAGCTACTTTATTTTCCATTGCCTTCATTCTCTTCGGAATGATAACGGAAAAATCTTCTTTAACAGTTCCTCTTTAACAGTAATTTACTACTTAAGCACCTCCTGTCTGGATTTAATCTCTTTTGTCATCTTGGCTTTAAAAACTTCCAATCTAACTTTCATCTCTTTCTGTCTTGCTTTTATCTCAGTCATCTGCTCAGCCAACTTTTCAAGAAGATTTTTATTATATCCATATCCATTTTTTTTACGATGTGCTACATAAACTCTTCAATCTCACTTCCTCTCAATCTAAGTACAACACCAGTTGTACTTAGATTGAGATTCTATAAAACAATGTCATAAAAATCACTAGACTTTTATTTGAAACAAATTAAACAAGGTGCAGAAATCACAATTACACAGCTCCAATTACACTGCTACAACAGGTAAACAGCTTCCTATCACGGAAGTCTTTAATACCTCAGACAAACAACAGCTTCTTTACACAAGACTAGCGTTCAAGACTGATCATCTTCACTCACTCTTCTATGCCAAGCTGCAGTATTTACACTTGACTTGGCCTGAAAATCTATGAGTATCACAATGTTAGTTGCTATCTTGCTTAATATTTGTCCTAGAGCATCAGTGATAGATTTTTCTAAAAATAGCTATTTCTTGCAAAGAATGTCACAAAGATGTCAAATTATGAGAAAAGCTGTTTTTATAACAAAAAAATGTGCGATTTTTGTTAAAAATCTAAATATTTCAGATCTGACTGCGATATTTCAAGAAAATTTTGTATAAATTTGTAAAATTATTAAAATAGTTATTACATTAAGGAAAATTATTAGTTGGATATGTAGAGACAATTGACTGTTACATACATAATATTTTTGTCTTTAAGTTTTGAAAAAATCTAATTAATTTTATTTAGTATCATTAGCATAAAATATTCTTTTAACAGCAAATTTTTATAAATTTGTAAAACTTATATTTGCAACCCAAAAAACTTTTATAATTGAGGAAAAAATTTTTTTTAGAGTTTAAATATTCAAAATTTTGATAACTTCATTTTCTTGAAAAACTACTTTGAAAAGGTAAAAGTATGTGAGTTATATATTTTTACTTTAAGAATGCTCTTTATATATATTATTGATTGAAATCTGCACATTGCGATTTTCATGTCAGGCATTTTTTAAAAGATTTTCATCTATTAATTACAACCCTTCCCTTATTTATTATTACTGTTTATATTTTCAGCTTAAAACATTGAAAAGTAAACTTATTTGCTTAATCTTCATATGTATTTCTAAAGATAAATTTCAAATAAATAAATTTATACATGTGTGTTCAAGTTGTAGTGTTATAAATTAACCTTATATCTTGTCCTGTGTGCAGTTTTGTTACTCTTGTCTTTGTGTGGGATATTTTATATATGGTTTTACACATGTTTTTAAAAATGTAACTTGAGAAAATAGTCATAGGTGATTTTCTGAAGTCACACTTAAATGTTTTAATTTAAAAAAGTAGAAATCCTGTTGCAATTTTTTCGATCTTCAATTTATGTTGAATAATTACTAATTGCTAGATGCTTATCAATTTAAATGGAATTATATAGAAAGTTATAGAACTTACTTTTTCCTTTATGTTGTTGAACAGCTGTTAATGTATCCATATATAATGTTATTTCATATGCATTCATTTGTTATAAATGTTACTATATATATATATATATATATATATATATATATATATATATATAT
>JAPDSC010068425.1:368569-397912 GCA_026290005.1 Latrodectus geometricus
AATATGCTGTAATTACTTTTTAATTTTCTATGGTGTAATTACATTTTTTAGTGTTGTCCTGGGAATTGTCCACCTTGTGAAGCTACTTGTGGGAAAACATTAAACTGTGGAAATCATAAATGTTCTAGTTTTTGCCATCGTGGTTAGTACATTTTACATAAATTATATTGTTAAATCTTAAAATTGTTAAATATTTATTAGACTTTGCAAATTTTTATTGTACTTATTGTTAAATCAAGTAATTTTTACAGAATATGTAATTTCTGGATGTGTAAGGGGAAAAAAGTGTACTTTTTGGTTGAAATGTATTTATTTTTATGTACACTTACATATTTGCATTGATTCACTGTCAATGAAAAGTGGGTCAGTTTCAGTCACAAGTTTATGTAAAAAAAGTTTGAATCTGTTACTTTTTGTTTATAACTTAAAGTAACATTTAAACCAAAAGCTAAAGAAGTAATACTAAATTAGGTAAAAATTTGGTTCTGGAAATAGTAATTAATCCAAGAGCTAATCATTATTGCTTTTATTTAGCTTTCAACATTTTTCTTTCCCCTTTTTCTCTTTAACCTTCATGAATATTTTCTTTAAATAATCCAATTTCACAGTTCACATCACCTATGGTTCTACCTTTGTTCAGCTATTTTTTGTTCAATTATGCAATTATAAGCCTTCTTTGTTTTTCTTCTCCTGTCTTACAATTTTCTTAAATGCTTTTGTAAGATGAAAATGCATTGCTTTTCATATTTCTGTTTATATCAGCTGTATTTTCAAATTTGCTTTTAATATTGTTGTTGCCAAGCATGTTGCTAAATTGTTAGAACTTTAACATTCTTTTTGGCACCTTATCAACTTTCTATTTATGGCATAAACTTTTCTAGTGATTCGTAATAATCTTTAAATTCTAGGTACTTGTTAAACTAACCTTTTGTGAATATGGCTACTGAAGAGCAACAAAATAAAATAAATTAAAAATAAATAATAAAATAAAAAGCAAACCAGCTAATATTTTCTCATGCCTACAACTGATATGTTCAATAATAGAAGTTAAGTATGTATAAAATAACAACAGGGTTTGTACAACTTACTGAAATATCTCTAGTAACTTACATTTTAATCCAGAATCACATAAGAAATTTTAATATGGTTCTAGTGAAACACTTACAGTGTCTACTGAAAATTGCAAAGAAAATATTCTTCTAAAAATTTTATTCTCATGAAAATTGGAAAATGTGTTTTTGAACTCTTCTTTTAAATTTGAAATGCAACTTACATAATTGTTTTAATTCAATGTTTGTTATAAGAGTTCTATATGTACTCCATCTATTTTAGAAAGTGGGTGGAATTCTTATTTAGTAATTGTCTTTCCTGTAGGACCAATTTTCTTTCAGAAACCTTATCAGAGTCATAAAGCTTAAATAATAGATATATTTTCTTAGTGGTAGTTTATATAAATTTTCTTAGTGGTAGTTTAAATTATTGAAAGACCTGTAATATCACAAATGCTATATCTCTGAAAAGTTCTCATCATTGAATTTATCAATAAATTTCTCATTAAATTCTATAAATTTTTAAACTTTGCTGCCTGAAGAAAATAGAGATAGTTAAAGTATCTTTCCTTGTTTCAATTTACTTCTGTGTAATACACAACATTATATTTTGATTTCAAACCACTCAAAAACTGTTGCAATCGCTTGTTATTGAGTGACAGATAAAAATTAACTGTTTTTAATACATTCAATACCTCTTCAGAGATTTTATATCTAATTATTACACTAAATTTTAACTCGTTTAAGGGAAGTGGACATAATGCAATAATCGTTTCGCCAAATTTATCTTTGATAATGGTAACTAAATCATTTTCTTAATCTTGTTTTTTTAATAGAGCTCTTTCAAGCACTTATGTACTTGGTCAGGGCGTTCCCCTGGGCTCTGTCCTTAGCCCAACACTTTTCACCTTGTACTTGACTGGTATTGAAAAGACACCTTCTCCATTTTTAAAAATTGGACTGTTTGCAGATGACATTATACTCTGGAGCTCTAATACTGATGTTGGTGTACTGGAACAAAGACTAAACGAATCATTTGAGATTGTGTTGCTTTATGCTTCAGAACTAAAGCTACATTTTAATCCTTCAAAATCTATTGTAACCATTTTCACTACCAATAAGCATCTGTATAATTATCAACCAAGATTAATTTTAGAAAACCAGGCAATTACTTATGAGAAACACCCCAAACACTTGGGATATATTTTAGACCCTGAGTTCATGAGAAACAGACACATTGAACACCTTGTATTGAAGTGCAGGAAAAGATAAAGCATCCTAAAATACATTGCTGGTAGGAATTGGGGTGCTGATTCAGTAACCCTTAGAACTACATATCTGGCGCTGATTCGGCCTATTCTCGAATATGGCTTTCCAATTTACTGTTGCGCATCAGCTTCATCTTGAAGAAACTAGAGACAATCCAGCTCAGTGCTGCCCGCATGATTATTGGGATGAAACGTAGCTGCCCTTCAGAGATTGTCCTCTTTGAGGCAGATCTGAAGCCACTTGCAACTAGAAGAAACGCTGCTCTTGTAAAATACCTCAACAAACTTTCTAGTTATGGTAATGGCAATAAAACTTCAGCTTACCTAAATAGATGGACAAGCCAGCAAAGACTGAAGAAAAACAGTCCTTTTAGTCAGGTTGCAACCCTGAATTTACCTAACCCTAATGTTAAGCCCCATTCATTGCAGTGTTGCTTGGATCCCTCAGAGGGACTCTCTGGGGTGCATTTTCATTACAACTTCTCTTCCCCAGTGTCTAAAATAGAACTTTTGGCAGTTCATCACAAACAGCTTACTTTGGAAGTCATAGCCAATGTTCCCGAAAATGCTATTAATATTTTTACTGATGGTAGCAAAATGGCTAAACGTGCAGGTAGTGGTATATATATAGTGACACCTTATGACAAAATATCAATCAGCTGACGCAACCCAGACTTTTGTTCAGTTTTTAGAAGTGAGCTAATTGCAATTAATGAGGGGCTTGAGGTTGTACTATCAATGAAGGATTATGTAGAACTTTGGATTTTATCTGATTGCCGTAGCTCACTTCAACATCTTCACAATTGGTTTCTGATCGGTGACCTGACTAGTATCTCAATCTTGAATAAGTTAAAACAGATTTCGCAGCCTTACAAGATTCATTTACAGTGGATCCTTTCACACTTAGAAATCCATGGGAACGAGCTTGCAGACAAACTTGCAAGGGAGGGATGCAATCAACCGATTCCAACTTCATCTATCCTTACCATTCAGAAGTTGTACTCCTGGAAAAAGGAACAAATTATGGCAGATTGGAGGGTTCCTATAACTCACCACTGGTATATGGGTGGGAACCAGAAATTGCCCTTGCCCTCGACTGTGGTAGAGGCTCCTCAACTGCACTAACAAGACTCACCAGTGGGCACATTAAGTGCCTCTCGTTTTTTGAGGGAAGTAAGAAGTACGACTCCTGCACAAAGTGCGGTGTTCCCGAGGCTTCGCCACTGCACATTTTGGATTGTATGGGTCTCTCTAGAAAGGACCTCTATGCAACTCCCCTTCTTGTGCTGGACTTTTTAAGAGTCAACAAATTCTAGATCTTGTCTGACTCCGTCAGACTTTGGAGGATAAAAAAAAAAGAGGAAGACTAAATCATTTGCATACCCAATGGTGGTTATGCCTGGCTTGTTAAATTATCTAGAAGGGAATCTAAAACGTGACACCACAAGATGGGTGAAAGAACCCTTCCTTGTGGACAATTAGTTTTGGCTTGAATCATTATATTTTCTCCTAAAAAAGGAGGCTCTGACAAATTTGTTATTTAGCAGGTTTTTGATCTAAATACAAATAGTGTTATTATTTCTCTTTCTAACTATAGATTGTGGAATGGTATCAATAGGTACCTTATCAGAAGCATCTTCAATATTTACGTAAACAGATAAAGCATGTTCCTTAGCCTTAAATTTCTTCTCCAAAATGTAAGACAGATTACAGAGAATGTCGATAAATTTACCAGGTTGAGATACATATTGAGAGTTAGTGGTTTTTCCACTAAGCAAACTTCTTTGATATATCTGTCTATTAGCTTTTCATTTGACTTTAGAAAGAAAGAAAGATGTTAGGCCGTTAAGTCTGAAATGTTAAGGTTTATTATAATTTTCTTTCTTTCTTTTTTTTATTTTTGGGAATAAAAATTTACAAAAGTGATCCTCCAAGCAATAAGTTTATCGCCAAAGCTTATACATGCTCTGAACCTTTTACAAAGAATTGGAGTAATAACTGGACTCCTTCAATAAACAGACCAGGTAGAATACCATCCATTCCTGGCGATTTGTGAGATTTAAAGAATATAACCCATTTTGTTTTATCATAAGTTATTTTTTTTGGCAGCTTCCATTTATTTCTACTACAATTATATGTAAAGAAGGTGTGGGTTCTAATTATTCCTTTAAACCTTGTAAAGTGAACTCCAAACAATTTAGCCATGGGCTGCCTCCCAGATTCTGGAAACTTGACACTTTAAAAGTGTTTAGGTAGCAGTTCCTGTATTTTGACATCATAACAACTCTTGCGGTAGATCAGTCTTAATATTATTACAGTATTTTTTCCTGAAATTGTTTTTAGAATTCTTTGTAGCTTTATTATAAATGTTCAATACCAGCTTATATTTCTGTGTATTACCATTTTTCTTAGCTCTAGTAAAGAGCTTCCTACATTGTTTCCGTTATTTGCTTAGCTCTTTTGACCTCCAAGGAACTAATCTTGATGAGCAAGCATTACTGACCCTATATACAATTTTGATAGTATGCTTAGATAACGTCATGTTGCCACTGATCAATGATCCATTCCAAATCAGCTAGCAAAGATAGCATACTGAAATCATCTTCTTTGACCAGGATTTCCCTGTCTTTTTTATTAGATCTCCAATTGGTGTTTTTTGGGTTTCTACCTGCTATCTTTAATTATTTTTCAAATTACCTTTTAAAAGACTTCAAACATTGGGTTGAGTTTATCAAGTCTTTTCTGAAAAGCAACAGGATTCCTGGTATGAGTGTCATTCGTCTTAAAGGACATTAGTTACGAAGTAAAAAAAGTTTAAATTAACTAGGATAATAATTTATATTAAGTTACATAATAGTTTACCGAATAATTAAATAACCTGATATGCAGTGTAACATGCATATGTAAATCTAAATAGTTAGAAAAAGTTTTGAAGATGAACTGAAGAAAAGAGAAAAATACTTATTTTAATAAATAATAGATTGAAAAAAGAAATAATATGAATTTAATAGTTCTATTTATTTAGTTTTTATTTTTGTAATCAGTTTGAAGTATACTGATTGATATTATTTTTGTATATTTAAGTTTTCTGTAAATTTGAAAACTGCAAAAATATTTAATATGTACAATGTACAAGTAATCAATGTAAAGAGGAGTTTAAATATGTAAATGAAATCTTTATTTTTTGAGCTGTGTTTATGTATTACTTTTGAAATAATTAGATTTAAGTAAAAACTATTCATAATAATTTTTATGAATATTTTATTGCTATTATTCATTTAAAAATATTAAAAAATATTGTATGTATATAAATAGATATATTTGGCCAATAATAATAGTTACAGTAATATTTATTCAATGTGTGAAAGTTATGTCCTGGAAAAAATTTAGTGATTCTTGGAAAATTGATTCAAATTTTTAGAATTTGTGTCTTGATAGTCTGAATGAACTCTGTAGTAAAAAAAAAATCCCTAGCAAGTAAAATCGTGTGAAAAGTTGAGATAATGTTTTGGCTTGAAATATATAATGTATAACAACTTAGTTCCCTTTCTGTAGGTTTGTTTTTAAAAAAGGAGTTCTGAAATACATACAGAACATATAACATGAAGTACATAAAATGAACAGTGTCTAAGAGTGTTTCATAAATTTTCATATGTACTGTTTTAGCATACAATTTACTAGCAGTACTGGTCTTCTTACTCCTTATTTCATGCTACTAATTCAATACACTATTCATAATTTCTTATTTAAATGGTGAAAATAACTTAGTCTTGACCAATTTTAGGAAATATAGCTTGTCAAAATATTTATACCTTTATTCATAATGTATGGGTTTGTTTACCTTTCAATTCTTTACTTTTGACAAATTCATAATTCAATTTTTTACTTTTCTAAAAAAAAAAACTTTTTTTAATAGGTATTTTAATCATGGGAGGTCATATCAGAAGTGATCTCATGCCTTGAATTATCAAGATTATTTGTATCAGTACTATTCCTATACTCCTCTATTCAAATGAAAGATATTTATTTATTATACATTGAGTAATTTTGCCAGTTATAGATTATCCTTGATCACATGTATGTCTGTAAACATTATTTACCTAGATATACTTGTTCTCAAGGATATCTCATTACCATTACATTTTTCAAAAATATTCTTTAGGAATAATTCAGAAAAGAAAAGTTTATACTGAATGTTTTTTTTTTCTCTTGTTGAAATTTCTTTTATTCTAAATGTTAATGTCATTTAAATCTTAATATTTTTATGGAATTTGATAGTTTTTATACTGTTGGATATTTCTGCATATATCTATTTAAATTTTTTTATTTAAAATATAAATTTTATAGGACCTTGCTATCCATGCAGAGAAAAGGTAGAAGTTGTTTGCAACTGTGGATCAACCAAAATAATGGTTAACTGTGGAAGGAAAAAATCTACCATTCCACCTAAATGTCCATTTAACTGCAAGTTAGTTAATTTCAGTAGATTTTATTTATGTTCTGTGTGTGTAATATGTGTTGTGCATAAAGATGAACCCTCTGTACAATGCAGAATAATGTCAGAATATGGTATCGTAGAATTTCTTATTTTGAAAGGAAATATCAAAATTTGCCTTGAATTAAAATATTTTCCAGATTTCTATACATTTTCTGAAGTATAGCTTTACAAATATTATAGAAAATAATTTTGATTTATCTTAGAAGTTGTTTTCTAATATGCTATAACAACAGATATTGCTGGATGAACATGTATTTTATGTTCAACACTTTTCAGAATTTTTTAATGTTTTTCTTATATTGTAGAGTATTTTGGTAATAATTTCTTAAAAACCACGTGATTTCATAAGACCTTAGAATATCTATGTTCAGTTATGTATCTTACATTTTTAATCTTATTATTTTTTTTATTTTTATATCTTAGTTTTTGTTTAATTTTTAAATTTGTATTTTTCAACTAAATGATAGCCTTAATGTTATGACTCAAAATCAAAATATTTGTTGTACACATCCTTTAAAGTATATACAGATTTTAGAGTTTAATCAATTTAACATAATGTTTCTTCTATTTCATTTCTGAACATAACTATAAAAATAAAATTTAATTTTATTTCTTGGGAATTTTGTTAAATTAATTTTAATATGATACGTAAGATTATTGTCAAGTGTTTTATTTTAAAATTGCTATAGTGAGATAATTTTCACTCTCAACTCTATGCTGATTGTTTCTTATATATGATTGCTGAAATCTTCAGATTTTAGTTCATTAGATTCTAATATATAGATAAACTTACAATATTAAAGTAATGTATTTGCTATTTTTTATACAAACTATGCTTTGACCTTTTTTGCTCAACAATATTTTAATTAATTTATTTTTAATCAATTTATTTTAGAGTTCCACCAAACTGCCATCACCCTGCACTTCAAAAGCATAAATGTCATTCTGGAAAATGTCCTCCATGTAATCTAATTTGTAATAAACTCCTTCATTGTGGGCATTTTTGTCAAGCAAAATGTCATTCTGCAGTTCTCACCCAAGTTGAAGTGAAAAAGGTGAATGCTGAGTATACCTGCTTCTTATTTTAGTAATTTTAATATGAATGTGTATGAAATGTAAATATAGCAAAGTAAATTCATTCAATAGATGTCTATAATAAATGTAAAATATTTATATTTTTACCTGCAATATGAATAACTTATCAGGTTTTGTATGTATGATCTTTTATGTAGAATTTTTTTTCTTTATACCTAGAAAATTGAAGGTCCATGGGATTTAATCAATGCCTATAAATTTGAATTGGTATCTCAACCATGTCCACCTTGCCAGATTCTTATTTCTGTTACTTGTTTAGGTGGTCACGAGGTAATTAAAATTTTGAAAATTTATTTGATTCAATTAATGTCTGAATTTAACTGCCTTGTATTAACTTGAAAATCCATTTTTTTAAAGTAACTAAAATAACTGAAAATTGTACATATATACATAATACATGTACATACATGCATAATAAGAGTATAAATTGATTAATGGTAGTTTTTGTTTTTCTATCTGTAGCATGTTGATAGAAGTAAGCAAAGATTTTTATAATTATTATACAAAATCTCAATTTTTCCATCATAATGTTATTCAATAATTTATGTATTGTGGCTGTGTATAATTTAATCAAAGTATGTAAATTGTTTGAAAACATTATAATAACTTAATATTTATATCATTATAGTATTTAAAAATCATGGATTTATTAAATTCTATAATTTAAAAAAACATTATTTTTTTCCGAAATTGCAGAGTAGTGATGTTCCTTGTTCTCAAGCTAGACCTACATCTTGTGGAAAACCATGTGGTCGACAGTTATCCTGTGGAAATCATACCTGCCATCTTGAATGTCACAAAGTTGATGATTTAACAGGCATCAAAGTAAAGACAAACTATGTGTTTTCTTGTTAATATGAAATTTATGAAATCTTTAAATTTTTTTAGAATTGAAAAAAGTTTTTCATGTATTTGCTGATTTAATGATATTTTTTTTATATATACAACTTGATATGATTGCTGTAAAAAAATAAAATAATTTTTCCAAAACATGAATATTTCTAATTTCCAGTGTTAGTTTTGGTATGTGTTTTCCACAAAAATAGATTCGTTTTTTTTAAGTATTTAATATCAGAAAACTATTTCTTTTCTCTTAAAATTCAAAGATTTCTATGATTTAATAACTATGATTTATAATTTTGAATGTATTTCATATGAAAAATGCATTTTTTCCTTTAAAATTTTATTCTATAAATTTTATTTTATTTTAAATAATTCCTAAACTACAATTCTTCTAAATGAAGCATATTTTTATTTTAGTTTGTTTACTGATAAACTTCTGACATTAAAAATTTTTTTAGAACAGTTACTGGGACAGACACATCTCTGAAATCAATATTTAATTGATACCTCAATTATATTTTTCATATACATTTGATTTTCATTTTTAATGTCTTTAAATATCTAAATGTAAATCATTTGTATTTGTGAAACAAAATTATTAATAGTAAATACAAAATAAAAGTATTAGATGAATTTTAAAGCAGAAAGTTTCCAATTATTAATGACCATTTTAAAAATGAAAAGTATTAAAATTAAATAAATTAAAATAAAAAAATAAAAAAAAAACACTAAATTATCAGTGATCAAAGAGCATAACAATTTTATATCATTTGAGTTTTAGTTTTAATACCTAGTGCAATGTAAAATTAAAAGTTGTACAGAAATTATTTTTAGATTTTGAATATTCTAGAATCAGGGTCTTCAATTTGATCTTGTGCTATAGAAGATTAAAGTTACTTTAGACACCATGTAGTGGGCAGCCTTACAACCGTAATCTTGTTTTAAGATGTTGTAATATCCATTGTGTATTGCTTACTGGGAGAATTTTTCATGTATAATGAATTGTATTCACATGTTGCAAGGGAGGAAACATGATTGATACCCTCAAACATGCACACTTACGGAAGAATGGTGGCATTAGCCTTCCGCTTCTTAATAATACTTAGGATCAAACCCAAGACCTTATGCTCCTAAAATCAAAATTCTTCCACTAAACCACAGTAAGCTCATTTTAAAATTTTTTATTGACTAATTATAATAAATATTTTTAAAAAATGTCTTCTTTTAATGTACATGGTATAATAGATTTTTATTTATTCAGCGACCTAATGAAATCAAAGAGTGAAAGAATTGTTGTGATTTTATTAAGCATAATGAATGTATTTATTGATGCTATTTTTGACAATATCACACACATTTATTTATTAAGTTATAGCAAACTTTTGATTTATATTAAGTTTCCTTTAATCATATTACTTTTGTTGCAGTCTGTGTTTCCAATTTTATCATAGTTACTGTATTTTCCTGTCTGTAATCCGCAGCGGCGTATTATCCGCACGGCCTTTTTTCGAGTAAAAGGAAAAAAAGCGTCGAATAATCCGCAGCGGTGTATAATATGCAGCAATTTCTTTTGAAGAATTGCTGTTATATGTACTGCTGATAATATGGGTGTCACATAAAATAAAAAAATGCACAGTATGATTAAAAATTTAATAAATTGTACATTAAAAAAGCATTTATTATGAAAAATATCAGTCTAGATCCACCTCATCGCAAAGTGCAAAAAACTTGAGATGAAAGCGCGAGATTGATCAAGAACGATAATTTCGAAAACATTCTGGTAAAACCTATCGATATATAGCTTCTAATAATTTTTAAAACCCGATGTTAGACATATTTAAAAGTATATATATATATTTGCTTCGTTAATGTTTAAATGAAAAAATTAGGTTATTTACTAACTACTTGTTTTATACATTTTTCTTTTGTACCACGCGTGCTTTGTTTTACACTTCACATTAACACATTTGTCGCCATTTTTTTTATCTGCTTTCACTATAGCTTTTAATTTAAAATCTGCTGTGTAACTTAAATGTTTTCGCTTCGATTTGACGATATACAAATTTGAATATTTTCAATACGAAACAGCTCATGTCGAGGCAAATTGCAAAATGACGTTAGCGAATTTACAACTTTAATATCTTTATGAGGAACCGAATTCGTTTTTGAACTGAATTGGACGAAGCCGATTATAGTTTAAATAACACAGGTGTGTCTTGGAACCATCTGTTATTTATTTTATGAAACATAAACAGTATTTCTTTCAAAACTTTCGTATAAGCTTTTCTGATGGAGAATGTTTTTTATCAGATTATCCGCGGCGGCGTATAATACGCTCAACGAAATTCGGAACTTTTTTAACACATAATCCGCGGATTATATACAGAAAAATACGGTAATTTTTGATGATTTTTAAAACATTTAAATTTTTTCTTTGAATAAAACTGTTTTTGTATGTTGCAAAATATCTGCCTTTGTGTAGGAACTCTTAGCAACAATAAAATGAATTTGTTGGTGAACAATGTTATAAGTACACAATTTGATTGACTATCACTAAGCAAATTTTAGATCCTGTAATATATTTCTAAGCATAGTTTACTAATCAGATAGCATTTTTTTTCATAGCTATAATAATGCTATAATATTCATAATGCCTATTATGTTTTCTGTTATTTAGACGGATCAGATTGGCTCTAGTCTACATTAAAAATATATATATTGGATACATTGCAACATAAAATTTTAAAATTGTATCATCAGTGAAATTTTGATGAGCTTTCAGTATATGATTTATTGTGGCTTGAATAGATATTTTAAAAGATTTTTTGAAAATAAGTGTTAAGAAAACTAAATGTATCAAGATGTGAAATGCTTACTGCACTTAAATCTGATATTCTTAATATAGTTTTTTTGTTACTATGAAAAAAATTAAAGCCAAAATTGTATTAATTTTATACATGTTCAATGGGTGTTGACTTATCTGTACTTAAAAGAAGTACCTGATAAGTCCTGCTTGTAACTCAAATTTTGTGTAAAGCTCAATAATGTGATGAAATATATTTCTTTGATGTGAAATTCTTATAAAATTATTCTAATGAAGTACATGTATCTTGATTTTTATAAAATATTTTGATTTGAAGTAGTCTTTTTGGTTTGAAATAGTTTATTTATTTACTATATAATCAAAATTTTCAGAAATACTGTATGTACGATATATTTAGAATTAATATCTTATATTTTTTTAAATTTCAAATTGAAAACCTATTGTTTTTTCAAATTAGCAATCTGATTACTGTGACAGCTGCTCTGAAGCTTGCCAAAAACCTGGAAAAGAGGGCTGTACTCATCCTTGTTTACTACCTTGTCATCCTGGAGAATGCAGTCCTTGTAAGCATTTCATCAAAATGCGATGTCATTGTCAAATTAATCTTGTCTATGTTAATTGTGATGAGTGGAACTCTGCAACTGAAGATAAACGAGTCCGTTTGTTGTGCTGTGATAATCGGTGCCCAAAGGAGGTTAGATTACATTTATTTTTTGTTTTTATTCAGTGCCTAAATCTATTTTGTATAACTGTCATAAATTACCTATGTATAAGTAAACATATATGGTTAAGGACAAAAGTTTTCGCTTGTTTCATGTGAATCATTAAAAACATCATTGAATACAGTTGTATGAATTATTCATATAAAGCCTAAGCAAGTTTAGAGATTTCATGTTATGAAAAACAAATTATTCTGATGTGAAAAATATTTTAAATGCTAATGAACAAGTTATTTTGGAGTGAAACTTCAAAACAAATAATATTAAGCTAAACAAATTTGTTCGGCACATGTTCATATTAATTCCCTCCTTTTTTAAAGAAGTTTTTTTATACTTATTGTGTTCTAAAACTGAAACTTTGCCACAGTGATTTTTAATTTAATTTGTGATTTGCTGGAATGGAATTCTGCAATCTTCAGGCAATAGTTTGAAGGAGGTGCTTAAGTAACTTTTAAAGATAGTTTAAAATTCTAGGTTTATAAATTTTTGGTGAGCTTCCAAAAAACCTCTCTTTAATTTTTCAAATACTCTTTTCTGCTGTTAGCTATTCCTTTTTAAAAAATAAGTTTTAAATTATCTTTGTCATTCCATGAGAGTTTCATAAATCAGCATATGTGATTGAATAATAAAAACATGGTTTTCATGAGGATGTCATGATTCTTTACTATGAACCTAGCAGGTAAAAATGTAAGTTGCAATAAATGGGGTTTGATTTCAATAGCGACAACATCAGAACTAAATTTAACTTATGAAAAAATCAGCACCTATGGTTGATATGGAAACATTTTTCCCAGCACCCCTAGAAGCTAACTCATCAGCATTTCATCACCCCTAGAAGATCACTTGGACAGCAATGGCATAATTCTTCTCAGATTAGTTTTTCTATTTTTTGATGAAATGATTCTCCATTGTGTTTTCAGCAACATTTTGATTTATACACATAGATAATTTCTGTCTCTGTTAATAATGATGTTTTTGAATGACCCACTACTTAGAGAGCTCGGTGGGCAATGACATAATTGATTTTTTTTTTTTACTTTCTGTTACTGGTTTCAGAATATATGTTCTCTTGCATATAGTAAACTAGAGTGCAGGATCATTAAAGTTATAGACAGAAATCTTAACCACGTGAACTCTTATCATTTTCCTCTTTAATGTTCTGCACAAATTTAAGAAAAGGCTATAATTTGCTTTATCTTTATTTTTCCATGAGAGATACATTAATCTGCATGCACAAGTGAATAATAAAAATATTTGGTTTTCACAAGCATGCCATAAATTTTTACTGCAAACTAAATCTATAAAAATTTCAGAAGCCTGATATTATTGATGATGCTTGATTTCAATACTGCTAAACTACCATATGATTGAATTATTTTATGAGAAAGTACCATTCTATTGAAGCCTTTTGTATCATTGCTTTGTTGAAGTTGACATGTTGATTGAAATTTTTATTTTAGTAACACAAAAATAATTTTGCTTCTATTACTTTGCTTTGATTAGCATCTTCTGATTGTATCATCTCTATAGACTGGAAAAAAATGTTTAATTGTTATGAATAGCTGTGTTTGTATACTTCATTGTTACTAAAGGTTGGATTTTTTAGTAAACTTCATTATTACAAATGATGTTCAGAACAATCTTTTAGGTAGGAATAAGAAAACATTTATTAAAAAATCTAGTAATGCTATTGCTTTGTGATATGGATATTACCATTGTAATATCAGTGTTGTTATAAATATAATATAGAAACATGTGTATGTCGACAATAATTGATATACTATTAAATGTGATATATCTTTTCCATGGATGTTCTTATGACTTTACGTGTGTTTCTATTTATGTGAAAAGATTTGTATATGATATGCATATATCAAACTTTGTCAATAAAAAAAATCAGTTTTCAAGTATTCTACAAGTTGTGAAATTCCTGTTTTGCTTTTGGTGAGAAAATGATTGCCAAACTAAAAAATGCATGAAAATCCCTAAATATTTTAAAAATGAGTAAATTTCTATAGTCACTTGGTTTCTTGCTTTTTTAAGTAAAAAATTTTTTTCCATTCAAAGTCATTTTTACATATTATGCATACATGTGAATATGCATAAATACATTTTAGCATGTTTCATATATTGCATTGGTCTGTTGCACTATTGCATTGTTGAAATCTGGCTTTATGAAATATGTACTCTTTGTATTTAAGAAAATTATATTATAAGCATTTTTAAACAATGTTATTTAAAAACAAGTCTCTTTAAGGGTAATTTATTTGTATTAGAATTGTTAAAGGTAAAGTTAAATAATTAAAGAAAAATTGCTATAAAATTAATTTTGAGGTTATTTTGAATACAACTTCATTATTATTAATCTATGGATGTGTTTGTAGTCTTTTCTTTTCTTTCATTTTTTTTTTATTTCAAGTTTACTATTTTATGGAAAGATATCTTTATTTAAAGCTTTCTAGATTCGAAATTTAATTATTATACTAGAAATAAAAAATATCTCTTCAAAAATATTTTATTAAAAATGTATCTGTCTGCATTCAGCAGGAGTTATTTAATTTTTATAACGAGTCAAATATGTGGTATAGATGAGAGTGATTAACCCACACTGAAACTTAGAGGCTTGGTCCTTAAAACAATGTAAAAACACCCGTGGTTTTTTTTCTAAATTATTATAAAGCATTCTAGGTCTTTTGTGAGCAACTTTCTAATCTTTGTAATTGCCACATTTCTGAACTTCTTGTTAGTTGATATTTTTGATGTGTCTCTGAAGGCCTGCATGTGTGCTCAAATATTAAGATTTTAATTAACTTTTCTAAGTTTTCTAATGAAAGGAAATTATATTTTTCATACAATAACTAAACATAATAGCTTGAAACTATGCTAGAAATTATCAACTGTTGGAGAATCCAAAACTTAAGAAAAATTAGGAAATCAGTGTAAATAAAAGTAAAAAAGACACATATGTGACAAATGTGATAAAAATATCTAGTGAATACAAACACCACATTCGCTATATATATATATATATATATATATATATATATATATTATAAGTACTTTTTGTAATTATTTATTTTTAATAAAAGCATAATGTTTGTTCCTTAACAGAAAATACATTTAGTTTGTTAAAAGTAATCTTGGTAGCATTATTTGACGAAAGTTGCAGAATGGTCCTCAAAGACCCAGCGTGGGTTCTCATGTGTCTAATTTAAGCACCCCTTACCCCAAGTTAAAATACAGTTTTTCAATTCTTATGTAATTGCTAAAATTTGAGAATACTTCTAAATATTTTGCTAGACACATCTCAATAGTTTTTCTGTATTATTTACCTTAAATTATATAGGGTGCTACTTTTCTGTCTTAGAAACTTATTTTCGAATTTAGATTTTTCAAAAAATATATGTTGAGAAAAATTTAAAATTTATTATGAATCAAAAGTAAAAAGACAATTCAAATTAAAACGTCTGATTTAAGTCAGTTTTATACAAAATTTAACTGAGCTATCATGCAAGGCAATTTATTACTCTCATATAAATCTGAAAACTTGTTTTTCCCTTGGATAGGTAAGATTTCATAAATAGTATATATGTTAGTATTAATAGAGGTAAATGAAAATTTTATATTATTTTATTACTGTAGTTTGATTAAAAACACTAAATGTCAGTTTCAGAATTCATTGAAACCAAAAAACTTCTTTATATTGCTGCTGGAAAAAAATGACATAGGTATATAATTTAAAAAAGGTGTGCATGATTTTTGCGTAATGAGTAGTAGAGAAATTTGAAGTAGCCTAGATTTTCTATTTTGTGTTTAAGAGAAAAATTATAGCAATCATAAAACATAAGAAATTGTCAGAACAGTGTTTAATATACATACATACAAACTTAAATTCAAGACATAGACTTACAGAATTTTTCTGGGAAAACCAATTAATGATCAAGCTACTAATCACTAAGCAACTGTCAATGTTTTAATTTTTTGATGATGAATAAATTATTTACTAAAATCTAAAGAAAAACTTTACATTAGCTTATTTGTTGAAAAAAAAATATTTATTATTTGTAAGGTAATAAAGTATTTATTCAATATTTACTCAACCATGTATGGATCAATAAATTATAAAGAAAAGCTTCTCTGTGAGGAAATTATCTTTTGATAGTAGAATATTGTTCATGAGTTACATAGTTCTGCAAAACATTTATTGTAGATTTTGAATAAAATAATTACAAATTTTACTACGGATGTCTATTATGTTATTAATCTCTTTAATCTAAGCACATTTTTTTTTTTTTGTTGAACTGCAAACATTAGCTGCACTTCATTCAAGCAACTTTTGAATTTTAAAGCATACTTAATTTACTTTGAATCATTCTAAATAAGTATTTATAAGTTCTTTCTTAATATTTATTTTTAAAAAAAATTTGTAATTATTTTTTTTGAAAGTCCAAAAGTTTTAAAAAGATATAATTAATTTCTTTTTAAAGCGGGGTTTTTGTGTGTTGTGTTAAAGATTTGGTAAATTAAATGTTATGTATACATATAAGTATGAATTTTATCACTTTAAAAAAGAACTCAGAATGAAGTATATTAAAGTATACAATATATTAATGTATACAAAAAAAAAAAGAAAAAAAAAAAAAAAAAGAAACTTATGTCTGAACAGAAAGTCCCTTCAATCAATCTTGAAAAATGCAATTTTGATATTTGTCAACAAGAAAATAATAATTCTCTTTTAAATTTATCTATAGGTATTTTACTATATTTTAATAAATAAGGGAGATTTCAAATTTAAAGAATTTATCTTTTAAAGATCCTGTACAACAGTAGGTAACAATTTTACACATGCTGGTATATATTTGTGATGTGGGAACTTTTACCTTCTGTGATCTTTGAAGAAGAATTAGGTTATCTATTTAAAGAAGTTTAAGATTATGGAGTGGATGAAATAATAAATGAAATGGATAATTTTAAATTATATAATGGAGATAAAACAGACAAAATTAATTGATAATTATGGTTTCATGACTGAAAGCTTTATGATTGCATTTTCAGAACCTTTATTTCAAAGTTCTATCAATATTTTTGATGATGTTATTACTGATCAAAGGACAATGTTAAATGTTTAAAATTATGAGTGACTATCAGCGTTATCAAGTATTTATGAAGTCAAAACTTTTGAAGTACAGTTATCGTAATTAATTCAAAACTTACCAAGTTTTTCTTAAAAAGAAAATCAATCAGAATTTGACTTTATTTACCAAGAAATCATTTTTAAATCTAGTGGGGGTGTTTTTTTTTTTTTTTTTTTTTTTTTTTGTACATTGCAATTTATCCTTAACTTATTACATAAACACAAGTTATTTGTAAATAGTAAAACATTAAGAACAATCTTGAATCTGTTGTTAAAAAATATAGATGTGCAAATAAAAGGAATAGTTTACAAAGAAAAAAATGTAATATTTAAAAAAAAAATGAAACAAGTTAATCATATTGTAAAATTAAAATGATCAATTAATATTTTTACTTGAAATTGTTTATCCTGCTAATTTTTTTAAAGTGGGTCTCCTGATTATAATCACATTCCTTTGAAATGCATTTAATGTAAACTTCCTTGAATTATAAATATCCTGAAATATCATTTTTCCCAAATTGAATAACAAATTTCCCAATGTGCTCTCCACTCAAGTTTAAGAGACTGTTCTGAAAAACTTTAAAATTGAAAAATAATTTGATCTGTGTGAACAAAAGTTCTAATTTTGCTATGAAAGCAATTTTTGACAAAAATTCATTTAGAATATTAAGTTCTAATGTAAGTTTTATAAAATTGTGTAGTTTTATCAACACTTTGCTTGTCACATTGTTTATTGTTATTCTTTGTGGGTGAATAATGTATTTCCTTAATGATGTTTTGGATGATTTATCTCAATAATTCTATTAAATTGTTTGTTTTCTAATCTTATATCCAATGAAGAATATTTTTTCATATTTTTGTTATGTAGTTTTATTCACGGTTTAAAGA
Organism: Latrodectus geometricus; assembly: GCA_026290005.1. Lineage (NCBI taxonomy): Eukaryota > Metazoa > Arthropoda > Arachnida > Araneae > Theridiidae > Latrodectus > Latrodectus geometricus. The sequence continues at coordinate 386,888 of JAPDSC010068425.1, forward strand.
TTATTACATTTTGCCATTTTAAATTGTTTAGTCTCATAAAAGTTCATGCTAATTTAACTGCAAATGAATAAGTAACTTTGTAGTGTATATATATATCATAAATATAATATCATTAAACTATATATTAATATCATAAAACTTTTAGTATTCTTACATCTCAATCAGAATCTAAAGTAGTACAAATAATGATTTAATTATGAAGATTTTGACATTTACCCATAAAATAAATGTTCTTTTCAAAAATAAAAAAATGCTATCAGTGATTTGGTTGATCTGGTAACATTTAACTTTTCATGCCCAAGATTGTTGTTTATGTATGTGACTAATATGTGGCACTGTTAAATGGTAAGAAATTGCTTTTAACTGTATGCAATGTAAAGGGACTGCTTGACTGTTTTATGCAATTCCTTATAAATTGTTTTCAATATTCAAATTATTGCAGCAATGGTTTGAAAAATAAATCATTTTTAGATATAATAGATTAGTTTTAGGCAGTGGTATTATTTTTTAAAATGTTTTTTGATATTTATATGATATTAAGATATGTATTGATGTGTCATTATTTATATATATATATTTTTTTAAGATGTCTTGTGGCCATCGATGCGTTTTACAATGTCATCCTGGTAACTGTTCTGATAGAAAGAATTGTAAGAAAAAAGTTGTACTTCGATGCGCATGCAAACGAAACAGGAAGGAATTTCAATGTTTTTCGTTGCAGCTTAAAAGTATTAGCATAGAATGCAATGATATTTGCTTAAAATCTCAGGAATCATTAAAAGCTTTAGTGCTAGGAAGAACAAATGAAGAAGAAGCCGAAAAACTGAAACAGCAAAAAAAAGAGCTTCAAGATTTCTTAAAAAAGTCAGAAGGAAAAAAGAAAAGGAAGAAGAAACAAGTTGAAAATTCTGAAAATACCAGAAGTGTCTTACCTTTAGTACTTGGAGTTTTATCAATTTTGATATGTGTTATGAGTGTTTTGTTCTTTTTTTACTATGAATAATGTATGGTTCGATATTTAGCATTAAAATTATGTTTTAACTGTGCAAATATTAAAATGTTTTGCATTTACTATATAAAAGAAAATATAAATTTAAAGACTTACTTAAATTTTTTACTTTTTTTTTTTTTTACTTTTTTTTTAAAATAAATTTTTCATATCAACTTTATTTGCTTTGCATTTTCATTACTTTTAACTATTTTTAAGTTATATTGAAATTATAGTTGTTTTTAAAGTAGCATTAAAATTTTGGAATCGCCTAACCTTATAAATTCTTTTTGAAACATTTTTGTTTCAATTATATCTCAAATATGTACATATTATTAAAATTTAATATTTCAAAATTTACTGCATAATTTTATTTTATTGCTGTACTTAAAATTATTTAATACTAATATATGATTTATTGTTGTAAAGTGTAGTTTATTTGAGAGGCAGAGTCAATTAATGTGAGAAGGTTTGGAAATTTTTATACAAATGTTAACTATTATTATACAGAACTGTAGTTTTACCAAAATATTTTGTTTGTTGCAAAAAAAATTCAATTTCTAATTTTTTATGGCTATAAAATATAATACTGATGTTTCTTTTTATTTAAGCATTAAAATACATGCATGGAAATCTTCCATAACTTTCAGTATGAGAATTAATTGAAATTGGATAAATTGATGTTAAGTTGAATGATTTATATAAATTTTCCACATGATGATGAGACATTGAATATGAAAAAAATAATTTTTATTTTCTAATAAAATTATATTAAATATTTTAATTTTATAATTTTCATACTATATTGACCTCCAAAAGTTAAGGAGCAATTAATATTTTTCTCTCATAATGCAAATGAGTGAATTTTGAAACACTAAATTTGGATGACATCTGCACATAAAAGGTATGTATTGATTGCAACATAGAAGTTAACATAAGAAAAACACTTAAGTGATTTACAACGAAAAAAGCAATTTTACAACAAAAAAATCAAAACAATTATTAATAGTGAGTAAATGTTTTTAAATTGTTTCAGTAACTAATGAAAATTTTTTAATCTATTATAAAAATGTTAATGTGTGGGAATATTTCTAAATTAAAAAAATATATCAACAAAAAAATATTTTAACTTTAAGAGGTATTCTCATAATTAATAATATAAAAGTTACTTTTATTTTTTAAGCCATTCTAAGTAATCAAAAGGAATTGAAAAATTCTCAATTCCAGTAAGTGAACTAATTAATTTTGGTGATTCTCTCTCTCTCTCTCTTTTTCTTTTGATGAAAATTATATCCTCAACACATCTTATTTTAATTAAATATTTATGTTGCTAGTTTTTAATTAAATATCTTACATTACTTTTCCATTACACCATACTTTATATTTGCAATTTAAAATAATCATAGCATCTTGAATTCATTTTTTCAATTATTAGTTTTCAAATAAGTTTCAAATATAGATACAGAAAAGAATAAATAAAAATATATTATTTTTGCATTATAATTTCTGAAATCGTTTATTTAATAATGTCTTGAATCAGAACTGAAATCCATAGCAAAAGGATTAAATATGTCAAATAAATCATTTTAAAAACTTCATTATTTTTATAAGCAATTTATTTTTTTTTCTTATTTTGTTTATTAAAACAATTACAAAATATCTTACCCTTAAATGAAATTTACTACACTTAAAAAGTATTTGCAAATGTGTGTGTTCTTTGATGTTCTTGTAAAATGTGAAATAGACTTATAAATTAGAAATTGAAATTTTATATCAGAGTATCCTGGATTCTCAAAAAAAAATCAGATTTCATTGTAAATAAAAATTGAAGCATGTGCCATGATCAAATTTACTATTTGGAATGCTGAAATTGAATTTACCAATAGTGTTGATTGCATTAATTTGAAATATTGATAATCTTTATGATGAAAATATTGACCAGTTCCAATTAATTTTTAAACTTGTTTATATTTTTAAGAGAAAATTTTCTCATATATTAATACTACAAAATATGGTAACATTGTCTTTCATTATCTTAAAAATTTACCCAGCAGAATTTTATCAAAATAAAAAACATAAATTTGAATTTAGATTTGTGCAGATCATAACTTCTATCAGAGATTTCTTCATATTTGACAGAAAATGATTCACTAAATTAATTCTGTCCAAATAGCTTACTTTTGTGATGAAATGATTGAAATTAATATTTCAACAAATAGAAATTTAGTTTTATTTTTAAAATTCAGAAAGCACAAATGGTAGTATATTATGAATTGAAATCAAAATTCCATGAATTTAATACAACTGAAGATAAAATTTTAATTATTAAATCTTAACTTAAATTCTTAGAATCTACATTTTAATTAATTAGTAATTTATTTTTAATTAATTAATTTAATAGAATATGTATTTGATGTGTAATTTTGACTCACAAAAAATTTTACTGAAGCAATTTTTCGAAAGTTGGCAGGTATATATATATATATATATATATATATTTCTTTATAATGTATTTGGACGACGTAGGAGGGATAAACGACAGCTTTGAGACACTGCATAAAAGAAGGCTGCGATTTGCCTTTCTCATTTAAAAACGATTTGTAAATTCGGAGTTTTCTTCGAATATCATGTTATGATTCGAATAAGGAGAAGAAATGCTTACTAGCAAGTGTGGGAATTCGATAAATCTTAAATCGTTGCTTATTGAGAGTGCGAATTATCATTTCGTGATCCTATCGCTTTGGTCGAAATTCAACTATTGATATGGAGTCTCGATTATACTGAGGGTTATACTGAACGTTATACAGGATCTCAATGACCTACCATGACTTGCACCTAAAAAGACGTGCGTCTTGCACAAAACCTTGCAACTACATCGCGGATAATTAAATAGGAAATGCGTTTTTTTGCTTGCTGTCTATATGTACTGTGCGGCTACGTATGACACTATATTGGGGACTGCCTCACGGCCTAAGATTTTAAGCTATTTTAATATCTCATGTTATTGCCTTTCGGGAGAGAGAACTTTTCGTAGTTCAACGTTTTAACTCAGCGATGTGAACTACCTAATGGCCTGAAGCTGTTGAAAATCATTTTAATATTCATCATTATAGTCATATTTATTAATAAGAAAGGTAATTGTTTCCGTCTTAAGCAGAAGTTTTATTGCAAATGCATCGCTGACATGTATCGCGTAGGATGTTTCTTACATCGATATGAGAGATCAAAAGAATTATAGGATTTAAAAAAAATTAAATTATTGCATACGTACTTCTATTTTTTATAATGAAAAGTCTTTATTAACATGATGATTGACAAAGATCTTAAATTTGCTGCTGTCATATTTTTCATTTAAATTTTTTGAAAATTCAAACTAAATATGACAAAAATAATTTTAACATTGGCTTTTGGTGTGTCTTTACCATATGCAAACAAGTGTCACATAAGACACAAGGTAGTGAGTAAGAAACAAAAAAGGGAATTTTTTTTAATGGTGGCACCTGATTAAATGCCTTATGGTTGGCGCTGTTGAAGGATGACAAAAAGTTTGCCAAAAAAAAAGTGTCTTGTAATATTCTATGGCTTGAAACATTTCATGTTTAGGCCCTCGAAGTGTTATAAGTAGCAAATCATAAGATTAAGCAAAATAAAGAACTTCTGTTATTGTTTATTGGGTCTAAAATGAATTTCCCCCTGCATTATAAGAATTCATATTTAATAGTTCTAATCATCAGAATCGTTTTAAGAATTTGAAATTGTGTTGTAAGCTGTATTGATCCTATTGATAGAGAGTGTGTTATTTTTATTTTAATTCAGTATAAAATAATCAAAATTATTGTTCTATGTATGAAATAGTTAATTTGCTTTTATAAATTTATCGTGGTTAAGCTTCTGTTCCAACGAAAAGCTTTTAGCTTAGTTAAAAGCAGGAGGGAGACTTGTGAGCAAACTGAATATTATTTTTTTCACTAAACATTGATGAAACTACATTAAAATTTTAGTTTAATCAATATAATATGTTGATATAATATTCATTTTATCAATTAAATAATATGTTTAAAGTTTTTGATGATAAGGAGAATATATATATTAGTTTGGGGAAAAAGTAATCCATTATTTTTTCGGTAGACGTCTGTAGTGATCGATATCTCGTGAGGTATCTATCAAACAATTTCAGATTTATGCTCGTTGGAAAGGTGACATTTGACACTAAAATATCCTCTTGCGGTTTTTTGTTTTATTAATTCAATTACGAGTACAAGGTTTTAAAAATGGAAGACAACAAACAGAAAATTCGATACATTTTCGTTTTTCTCTTGTAACGGCGAAAAAGATAGCCGGGTGGCTAAAATTGTGAAAGGTATTTATCGTCCTATATAAGACTGTAACAACCAGTTACGTACAATTTTTGTTTCGTCGATTCCGTTCGGGTATTTTTGATGTTAGAGATGCACCTCGCCTGTGGATACAGCATCGTCGAAAATGTCTATAAACTATCAAAAATGATCGAAGTTAACCGCATGTCAGCAGTCGTAACGCGCAAGACCTAAAAATCTACATGAAAGCTGTTTTAAACCTTTTTACAAAGTGAATCCAAAAGAAGTTACATAAAGTTCACGTAAAAATAATGGATTTCTTTTTTCTCAACCTAATATGTAATTGATTTAACCATATAGATAGAGTAAAGCAGATGCAATATGTGTAATAGAATTAATTTTTTTACTGGTTATAATTCTTCCCATTCTACGAAGCATGCCTTACCCTCATCTTCAGAATGGCTTCTCTCTTCAAAATCAGAGTACACTTACAAGGAAATTGTCACGCGCGCGCACACACACACGCGCACCTCTTTTACTGTAAACTAATATATTCTAGAAAGTGGAATGTTAGTAATAATAATTATGAAAAAAAAACTGTAATATCAAACATCTTCGAAATTTATAATTACCGTTATGCAGAATCAACTATCAAAAAATGCTCAAAATTGAATAAATGTGAATGTTATAGTGACGATATTAATGGGTTTATAATGCGCATGCAAGTCAGGATTATTCACAAATAGAGCAATATTTATCCACTTATTCAGGATAAAATACTAGCCATCTAGCAATGTAAAAGTGATTAATCCGGGGATTATTCATAATCACTATTAAACTTGATAAATGTGATAAATAATTGAATATTCATCACTTAGACCGGTAAATTTATAAAATCCCGAACTTGTAATGGGAAATGTAATTAATTCCAATTATTTTTTAAATTTGAAAACATTAATAACATTTTAATTCGAAAAAAAATATTTAATTACCAAATAAAGAAAATCATGTGATGATTTAGAATAAAATTAAGAATAATTATATCTAAGAATTTAAATAAATGTAACCCTTTTGTACTTTACATTTATTAGATATCTTAAAACAGATATTTTAGATATAACAAGTTATTCAATATATGTCGAAAAAGGTATTGAGAAATACAAAGTGAATAAAATCTTGCTAGTTGTTTCAGTAAATACTTTATGCATAAATATTTAAACAGAACTTTAAATGAATTATTAACTAGTATTTCTAGATAATTTTTGTTAACTAAAAGACCTGGATAAAAAAAATTAAAATATTTGAACTTATAAAAACAGTTTCATGTCAAAACAAACCTTTATTCTAAAAGAATATTTACTAGTAAGTTTACTTATTTAGATGAATTATATTATTATGACATATTTAGAATTAATTGTTTTCTTGATATTTTACATTTGTTGTAATCAGGTTGGCATACAAAAACACCTCGTTCATATCTCTGACTTTCATAAAGAGGAGTTTTCTTACGCAATCTTGAAGTGATATTGTTTGATCTAAGAATCTTAAGGCAAAATAAAATTTTCTTCACAAATTGTGAATTAAATTCTGGTGTACGATTGTAAAAATTTTCCTTGTTTTGCACTTAAAAGAAAAATATTTATGTTTTGAATTTTTAATATCATTGCTAATAAATGGGGATCATTTCTAGCTCTGTCTACATCTGGTACTCGTAGTTTCACTGTGTTATTAATACTACCAGAAGAAAATTTAAGATTTGAAACTGTCGCGACGTTTTTTGCCAGTGATTCTAAAATTTCTTTAGCACTTTTTCAATATTTTCTTACTTGTTCTTGCTTAATTAAAATATTTATCTCGTTTTAATGTGTCACTTCATCATTCTCATTTTAAATCACGAAATTAACTGCAAGGTAAACAGTCATTCAGAAATGGATCATTAATAATCTCATTTGAATCATCATCTGCTTGCTTCACTGTTGGTTTTATCAGAAGCGTTGTTAAATGTTTCTATTAAATCCCGAATTTCTTCGATTCTAAGATATTGGATAGTCATTTGGAAAAGGAATTCTTTTCAAATCTACTTTTAAAGGCATCCTAAACAGTACTGCATAAAGAATACATTTGACACCTTCGATATATTTTTCATAAATTATAGAAAGTATTATCCTTTTAACAATTTTATAGTTTTATTTTCCAAACAAGAACCTAGCATATGATCTATATCCCGGTTTGCCCGCTGAACCGAATTTGGAGTCTGGCTGTGCTTGGTTTTCCTTGCATATTTTCAAATCCATTCGAATTACGCAAGCTTCTTTTATGATTTGATAACTGAACTCGAAACTATTGCCACTTTAAAGTATACAGAAGTTCCCAAATATGGGGAAAAAAAAATTAAGTAATATACAATTTTTTCTGCATGTTTTTTTTCCTACCCTTCCCTTTTCTTTTCTTTTCTTTCTTTTTTTTTTTTTTTTTTTTTTTTCCTTTCCTTTTAAAGCGTTTATCTGTACGAATTTCGTCAAGTAGTTTCAATATTTAAAATATAAAATTAACTTAAAATATAAATATGAAAAATTATTAATTTAAAATATAAATATGACAAATATTCAGTTATTTATAAGTTTCTGCTATTTAATGGCAATTATGAATAATCCTAGTAATTTTCATCCTACTAAATTTATTACCTTCACTGTGTAATATTCTCTGCATTAAGCAATGGTTGAGATGCCTTTTAAAGTAAGCTTGAAAATATTTATACCAAATGACAATTACCATTGCTTTGAACCGATGGAGAAATTCAAACTTTAATAGAAATAATTAATAATGCTTCTCATAAAATCAACAGCGAAATAAGATTCAGATGTGACAGTTAATGATCCATTTCTAAATGATTGCTTACCTGCAAATAATTTTGTGGTTTAGAATGAGAATTATGAAGTGATCCATTTTAACCAGACATATATTTTAACTTGGAAGAACAGTTAGAGAGTATAGAAAAAGGGCTGAAGAAAGTTTAGAATCGTAAAATTTCTTCGGGTAACATTGGAGACGCAGTGAAACTATGAGTACCAGATGTAAAAAGAGAGAGATGTGATCCACGAAATTTATTAGCGCGTTAGAAATTCAAAATGGCGACTTTTATCTTTTAGGTAAAAATAAGGAAAACTTTCATAGTGATATACTAGAAATCAGCTCGCAATTTGTGAAGAGAAATTTATTTTGCATGAAGATTTTCCAGATCAAGCAGTATGACTTTGAGATTGTGTTAGAAAATCATCTCTCTGAAAGTCAATGATATTAAAGATGTGTGTTGCAAGGGAGATTACAAATCTAATACGTGCAAATTCCAAAGAATCTTGAAAACTAATACTAAATGTCATAATTAATCTAATTTATCTAAATAACTAAACTTACATGTAAATACTTGTTGTTTAGTTTGTTTTAAAGCGGAACTGTTTTTTTTTATAAGTTCTAATTATCTAAATTGTTTTGTTTATCCAAATCTTTTTGTTAACAAGACATAAACATTATCTGTAATAACGAATTATTAACTTATGTAGCATTTATCTGGTTGAATAGGAAAAAGAAATAATTCCTGAAATAGCTCAAAATTAATTTATTACCATTTAATATACAACTTGAGCACAACACAGATCTATATACTACAAATAAAACAAAATGAAATCTAAACATAAAGGAAAAAGGGTTAGCATAAGAGTCATATTCATATATGTCTCGTTCGTATGGTTGCTGGAGAGGGACTGACTTCCTTGTTGATGACGTCATGGGTGTTTCCAAGATAGGGGGCGCTATAGACTCCCCCTCTGGCTCTGCCGACGTCCCGGCAAGGAGACAGGGTTGTGATTAAGAAGCTTCTGAGGCTGTCGACGTGGTCTTCCTCTACTTTTCAAAGGAAAAACGGGACCTCTATCTCTAGATGATTGTTGATAAGGCTTCAACATATTGGTATGATAAGTACCGAGTACTTGATCAGGGATAGCAGGATCTGCAACATCATACGTATTTGGTGATCTATTCGTTAGTATAATATAAGGTCCTTCACGCTTGGGCATAAATTTTTTACTTGTTTTGCTTTTGGACTTGCTTATGGGATGTAAAGTGACCCAAACTTTATCACCTGGTTGAAAATAAACGGGTCTATGCTTCTTGTCGAAGTACTCCTTTCTAGCATCTTGTTTTTTCTCTACGCGTTCTCTAATTATGGGTGTAAGTCGTGCAAATTCTTTCAAGTATGGAGTTATTTCTGCGACAAAGTTATCGTTATCAATAACAGCTCTAATATCATGATAGACATCATCTGTAGTTCGAAGTTCTCTTCCGAATTGAAGGAAGGCCGCCGTATGACCTGTAGAATCACATTTTGCAGTGTTTAAAGCAAAACGTATCATGGGTAGTTTGTCCTCCCAAGTATCATGTGAGTCACCAACTAGAATTGCTAATTTGGGTTTTAGGTCTCGATTTTTTCGTTCAGCAGGATTTGCTTGAGGATGATATAAAGGTATAAGTTCTTGCTTAATACCCAGGATGTTGCAAGTTTGTTGCATTACAGCACTGACAAATTGTACACCATTGTCACTGATTAGCCTTCTAGGTAAGCCATAACGTAAAAACACTTCCTCTATCAACATTTTAGAACAATTAATAGCTGTGGCATCTTTTAGGGCAAAAAGTTCGACCCATCTTGTACTGGTATCTTCAACAAGAAAAATCCATCTTTTCCCAGTTGGGGTCTCTGGGAGAGGACCAAACAAGTCTATTGCCAGAGTCTCAAATCTTTGTGAGTAAATAGGCGTTCGGAGTAATCCAGCAGGTTTCTGATTGTTAGGTTTGTACCGATTACATTCAGCAAAATTTTTCACGTATTCAGCGATAAACTTTCTCATACCAGGAAAGAAATATCTAGAAGAAATTTTTTGATATGTATTCTCAGCTCCACAATGTCCTGCAGTGGGAGAATCATGATATTGCTGTAGGACTCGTTCTCGCTCATGACAAGGGACAACTAGCTGTGCTTCTTCTGATTCTGTTTCAGGTGAATATCGATACAGTATTCCCTGATTCATCAGATAACCTCTACTTGTCCAGTTCACATAATTTTCATCTTTCCATCCACTTTCAAAGCAGTCTATAATCTTTCTTACCTCCTCATCCTTTAATTGTTTTTCACGAATGTCTTTAGATTTCCGGGAAGGTAAATCTATGGAAATGGTGTTTAAGTTACAAACGAATTTGTCCGTGGTATCAAATGGTCTGGACAGAAGATCTGCAATTACATTAGATCTTCCTGGAGTATAAAGAATCTTCGGATGATATGACTGGATTTGAAGAGCCCATCGAGCCAAGCGTCCGGATGGCGATTTAATACTCATAAGCCACTTCAAGGGTTGGTGATCTGATGCAATAATAATTTCTTGATTTTCTACATAGCCGCGGAACTTCTCAAGAGCCCATACTACCGCTAAAGCTTCTCTTTCGGTAGTGGAATAATTTCTTTCTGCCGAACTGAGTAATCGACTGGCATACTCAATCACATGTTCTTCCGAGTTTTCTCCTTGGATAAGGACTGCTCCTAGAGCGTAATTACTGGCATCAGTTCTTATAATGAATGGTTTAGATCCATCTGGCTGTGACAACACAGGTGGTGAGATCAATCGTCGTTTTAACTCTTCAAATGCTTTCTGTTCTGTATCACCCCATGTC
>JAPDSC010068425.1:405473-430129 GCA_026290005.1 Latrodectus geometricus
TATATATATATATATATATATATATATATATATATATATATATATACACTATTGAAGAACTAAAGTATGTTAAGTATAATATATTATGCATTTTGAATATGTATAGAAATTTTCTTATATAATTTATTATTATTATATTTTCTTATACTATTTAGTTTGTTTTGTATATTATTACTACTTATTGAGAGTAAGAGTACTGTCTACTAATAAGTTTCGGACACCTATGCAAATGACTATATCAGTAGTCTTGAGGTACGTCACGGCCCGCCGGTATATAATGTGTAAGAAATAGCATCGGCATTAGTCGCATGCAAGATGCCGCGCAGTTTGGAAATCTCTGATTTCGAGAAAGGTATAATTATCGGGTATCACAAATGTGGCCGATCCTTAAGGGACATATCTAGCAATATGAAGGTACCCAAAATCGACAGTGGCTTATGTGATTAAGAAGTGGAAGGTGAGCGATGATTGTCTGAATGTGCCCCGAGTCGGCAGACCAACGAAACGGGGAGATAGAGACCAACGAGTGCTGTCCAGAGAAATTCAGAAGAGCCACACCCAGTCGATGGCCCTCATCCGCGAGGAGTTTCAAAAGGCATCCGGGAGTATTGTTTCTATGACTATCATCTGTAAGGAAGCACATCTGCTTGGTTTTCATAGTTGTGCTGCTGCCCATAAGCCTTTGATCACTAAGTCCAACCACACTGCTCGGTTAATGTGATGCAAAGCACATCGAAATTGGACTGTAGATCAGCGGAAACGAGTTCTTTGGAGTGACGAATCAAAGTTCACCCTTTACTTTGATTGGCAAGGTTTGGGTCTGGCGTCTGCCTGGAGAACGTCTCCTGCCAGAATGCATTGTGCCAACAGTCAAGTTCGGTGGAGGTGGAATTATGGTCTTGGATGTTTCTCCTGGTGTGGACTGGGATCCTTGGTACCCATTCATGGTAAGCTGAACGCCGATGTCTACTGTTTCATTTTGGATGACAATGTGCTTTCTACGTTGTGGCAGTTTTACGGGTTGGACCCCTGTTACTTTCAGGACGTCATTGCCAGTTGTCATGTTTCGAGGTTAACCAAGGCTTGGTATGATGCCAGTGGAGTTCATCGAATGGACTAGCCTGCCCAGACTTCAACCCTATCGAGAACTTCTGGGAGGAGTTGGATCACCGAATTAAGGGGTGCACTACCCGTCCGAAATTGGTGAAGGAACTTGTGTGTCTACTCCAAGCCGAAAGGAAGACAATACCACCAGCTGTAATACAAAAACTTGTGGAAAATATGCCCCGGAAGGTTTACGCTGTATTTGCCTCTCGTGGAAGCTTTACCAACTATAGATTTTGAATAAAGTTAGTTTCTATTTTCTATCACAGGTGTCCAAATAATTATCGGTAGACTGTGTATTATGTGCTCATTATTAAGATAATATATACCAATATAAATTGTGTAATATTGATAAATTTTGAATACATTTATCGTATATATATACAAAATATTTCAGTTGACATGATAAATAATTTTTATAATTCTCTGCATTATGTGTTTGTTAAAACATTTTCATTTAACTTAACTCAAATATCTATATTATTTTTAATGTGACAAAAATGTTAAAACATTCAATTTCAGATTAATTGACACAATTGTTGAATTACAGTTTATTGAGAAATTCACAAACATTTTATGAATCGGATATTTTGACAGTTTTGGGAGATTGTAATAAATAAGAATTAATTTATTATATGAATAATTTTGGGACTGTGCTACAATGAGATATTAAAATGAAATTTACACATGGTTACTTATAAATTAAACACTGGAATTTTTTAGTTTCATCTTGCATATTTACTTCAGCGTTTATTGATGATTCTTTTCAAACAGCTGTAATACTGAGCATTACTTCACCATCCGAAACAATTCTATGGTGGAATGTACGATTCTCGTTTGTCTCAGCATTTCTGGTAAATGGAGAAGTTTTCATTCCTAATGAAACAAATAATTTATTCAGTATTAAATTGATTACTTTCATAAAAGACATTTCTATAAAATCATTTAACAAACGATTAACTTTAACCAGTAATTGTTATACAGTCCTATGAATATTTTATTGTTAAGTAACTGTAAATAAGATAAATATTAGTATCAAAACATATTAAATGTGCGTTGTACATGATTGCTTTACTTTTCAAATGGTGATTGAAAATTTGATGAAGTTAAAGAATTTGTGGTTTTGCAAAAATAAATTTCTTTGAATTTTTTCTTTCCCTTTTCATGATTTATTTTGAAAGTTTTTAACAGAATGTTTCTATGATGTACTCACAATTTTTGCTTACATTTATTTCAATGATTATTCTTTTACACTAATCCCTATTTTTCTTCTTTTTTTCTCCTCTTCACACCATTTTCCTTAATTTTCCCATTTTTACCCTTAAGTTCTCTTCGCGAGCACTTAAATAGCCGCATTTTCTTCTGAAACTTTTAAATGCAACAAATGTTTCCGTTAGAACTAAGGTTGAGAATGATTGGCGCTGTGGCGTTTAGTTCATCAATATGTAAACTTTAATCGTAAATTTTGAGTCGCAATACATATAGGGGAAGTATATATAGGCACAATACATATATACGCAGTGAAATTAGAATTTGTATACAAAAAGTAACCATAATAAGGAGTAACTATAAATTACATTGTGACTACTGGATTACAACTGGTTTCCTGATTCTGATTGCTGTGTCTAAGGCAGGCCGCAAACTTGGTAGACCATCCGATTGAGACACCGTCTTATGGTATACAAACCCCGTCTTATGGAGGTCTTAGTGTGACGTAGCTATGACGTTGTAATCTGACGTCTGGATATTTTAAACCAATGAGAATTTGTTTACATTCTCATTGTTTACATTCCGATTCCATTTCCGATTGCAATATTAAAAAATATATTATTACCTCTATAAAGATTTATAATTAACTCCTCCTCTTCAAATGTAAACTTGTAATAACTTGTACTCTCGATATCAACGTGGTATATTTTTCCTGCGGAAATTGAAATTAGCGCTGCCTCGCGGAAAGTTGCCAGATATTTCAAACCAGCTGGATATCCAGATTTGTCTCGCGCTCCGCCCATTTTTTAATGTAGGTAAGACGTTTGTGACGTCATTTGGCCTCATGTGAATCTCACGAGATCTTCGGCTTGTCTCTCGATACATGTCTCATGCGATCATTTACGAATTTGCGGCCTGCCTAACATGATGGTAACTTGGTATCACTTAGCAATGGATGAATTTTTTTTTTAAAAAATCTATGAAGCAGTATAACGCACCATCTTTATAGCGGTCTATTGAAGTACATCCACAGAAGAAGACTCTGAAGTTAATTTACGATAATGAATCATGCATGTTAAATTAGCGAATACAATAATTATTCTTGAAATCACTCGTTAGTAGTAATCCGGCTTTTATAGACAATAGGAAAAAAGTAGAAAACAACATTGCAGCAAGTGGCTCTAGTATGTATACTAGGTTCGTATAGAAGTGCAAGGTTATTTTGAAAGGGAAAAACTCATGTTACTCAAAGGATATGTGTCTCGTGACGTACTTATGTAGACTTTGGTTTTGGTATCATTATGTTCATGGAGCCATCTATAAGATGAATGAGAAAATTAGTTACTTTCGATAAATGTTTTCTTGAAATATGTCGTGACTGAGATCAAAATAGAGACTTTCAAATATATAGGACAAAATTTATCCGTTAAGCTACCAAGTAACTTGAAATTATTTCATTGGCTTTCTTTTTTCCTGAGGAATACTTTCATAAACATTAAATATGTAAGAGAGGATATAAGATATTATTTAAAATATATATGTATTTTAAATAAATTAGTTTTTTATTCATTCAATGATGGCTGGATTTTCTGAAGTGACGTGTTTTTATGTAAGTTAAATAGTAAAGTTCCTGTTCTTGTTTTTGAATAGTATACTATCTTAAAAATATTTCAAGTAAAATATTAATTTCTAATCTAGTTCAAACATTGAATTGTAACTTAGTTAAAATAAATTTTTTAAAAACTTTTCATGCTCTTTCTCAAAAAAAAATATATATATATATTAATAAAAAAACACGAAAGTTATATATATTTAACTATCTGAATAATTTCTAAAAATTTAAAAAATATTCTTGCAAACATTTATGAAAATATAGAATATTTTTTTGTATATTTTAAAAAAGGTATGTTGTTTTAAAAGCATATATTTAACATTATTTTATTTCAATCATTTCCTTTTCTTATAATTTACAAAATAAAAGAGTTCAATTTTAAGTTATATATAATTATTATAAATTTAAAGAATTCACACTCACATTATATTTTATTAAATAAGAGTCTACTTTTTTTAGTGTATGTAACTTTTAAAATGTGCTACAGTTAATTATTATAAAGATTCACTTTTTTGAATAAATATAAATATATTGCTTTAAAACAATTAAAGGATATTGCGATTTTAGGTGGATCTTGTGGCTGGGAAACTTTTTAGCTGATTGATACGTCGTCGGCAGAAGTAGTAGGTTATATAAGAATAAATTACACATGTTTGAAAGAAAAAAATGCATTTTATTGCGCATTTGTGTACAAAAGGAAAAAAAAAAAACACAATTTGTGCAAATGAGAAAAAAAAAGAATAAAAAAAGGTGTTTTCTTCAAAGGAAACCATTTTCAGTAGGGGGGTATGGTTTCCATGGACAGCCAGTAACGTTGAACACCTTTGAGGCATGGAGTCAATGAGGCTATTAATCACGAGTTGGGATATTCTGTCCCACTCTTCCAGAAGAGCTCTTTCCAGTTCTTGGAGAGTTTGTGGGGGTGGTTGGTGGCCAGCAACTCGTCTTCCTAGAGCTTCCCAAACGTGCTCTATTTGATTCATGTCTGGAGAACACGCTGGCCATTCCATTCGTACGATTCCTTCTTTGAAAAGAAAATCCTCCACCAGGTTAGCATGAGGTGGCCTGCAGTTATCGTCCATTAAAATGAAGTCATCTCCGATTGCTGCAGCGTCAGGAACTACAATAGGTCTGAGGATCTCATCCCTATATCGGCGACCAGTCAGAGGTCCATCTTGAGTAATATAGAGGACTGTGTACATGTCAATGGAGATGCCATCATACACCAACACTTCCCCACCGCCAAATCTGACACTTTCATGCACGAACGCAGGATTATTCTTACTGCCACGGTCCCTCTAAATGAAAATACGCCTATTATCGGGATGAAAAGAAAAACGGGACTCGTCAGAAAAACGAACATTGCTCCATTCATTTTTCCTCCAGTTCACATGCTCTGTTGCCCAATTCCTGCGGTCGTGACGATGCCTTGATGTTAGTTTAACACATACTATTCTCGGCGAGCATACAGACCTACACCATGGAGCCGGTTTCGGACAGTCTGAGTTGAAACCGTGGTGTCAGTGGTTGAGCGAAGGTGTTGTTGGAGAAGAGTAGCGTTCATATTTCGGTGTCTCCGAGCCGTTAATACTAAATAACGATCTTCATTAAGCGTTGTTGCTCACCTACGACCTTGCCCTGGTCTCCAAAAAATGGTTCCAGATCCTGGAAATCACACTTTGGGACACTCCAATGGCTTGCATTACTTCGGCTTGAGTTTGTCCCCCTTCTAACCTACCAACAACTCTCCAAACTTCTGAATCGGTTAAATGACTTCCCTGAGACATCGTACTCATCGAAACAAAGCAATCACTGAATGCCGATCATTGTTTTCTTCATTGTCTTTTATTCAATTGAAATTCAAATTTCATTCATTGCCGCTGAAGCGACGTTTTGACGTCGAACTCAAAACTAGCATACTCCACAGTTTGAAAATCAACATGGATGAACATAAAGGTTGTGCTTCCTGCATGTATATCTGTTGGTGTGTGTGTTGGGGAATTTTCCAAGTTTTTTTTTTCTTGTGATACATGAAATATCTTTCCTGAAGTTAAAGATGCGGTGGATATTCAAAGGCAATACAATAGGCTTGTACAATAGATTGTACGTTAAGCGATGCCAAAATTAATTTTGGAAAAGGTGTCGAAACCTCGTATATAGATGGGAGGTTATTATAGAATCTCTTTGAACTTGAGCCAGTTGAGCTTCTGCAAAACTTTTTGAATTTGGTGAATAGTATGGAAAGCAGTATTGCAATATCTGAAGATATCATCATCACGCAATATATTAGGGTGTTTATATGATTTGATTGCGATTTTAAGATGCGGACAAGTAAGAAATGAATCACTGCTAGCACTTTTTTTATGCACCTTGGCCTTTCGCTATCACTTTACATAACTTGTGCCAGACAACTAGGGTCATTTATCTGCCCCACTCTATGGAATAAATATTCCTTGCGTTTTCAATTCACATTTTAATTTCTTTCAAATGAGATTACTTTTAAATAAATGAAATAAATGTTACAACTCACTTTTTTTTTATCTCGATTTTAAAACAGAACTTTCTTAAAATGTCAGTTAATAAATAATAAAGTTATGTTTCAAAGTTTTACAAGCATATCTATTTAAATGTTTATTTTATCTAATTATTTCATTTAATCTCTGTATAGAATTTGTAATATTATGTTATAAGTGAAATATTTACAAAATTAAAATCTACCATAAATTTTTATTTTATATAACAAAATAAAAAAAGAAGATGAATGTAATAATACAACAAAAATAAAAATGTGTCTCAATTTTAAATCATACTTTCTTTTTACTTTCATTTTTCTTCTCTTAGTTTTTTCAAGTTACAATTGTGAAAACATTACTCTAATTTTATATGTGTATTTCTAGCTTATATTTTCGTACAGTCCTTCCTCCTTATGACCAATATCGATATTAACGTTAAAGGGATACGATAAATTTTGTGATAACATATTTAATTAAAACACTCTTATGCAAAATTTAAATAATATAAATTTTTAGAAACAATCATTAAATTGAATAAAGTTGTTGTGAATAGTATAAAAAATGTTAATGATTGTACATATGAACCTATGGGAAAAGAATATCATGTAGCATTCGAAACAAAGAACATGTACAGTCAGTGTGTATAATGGGAACTGAAATGAATTCATACGTTTACTAATGCTGCCACAAAAGATAAAGTTAAAAGCTCATAATTCGAAAAAATAAATAAATTACCGAATGAAGGGAGAATGTGTACAAGAATTCATGTGATATAATGCAAAGTGATTGGAAAGTTCTGTTGGTGATCAAAAGAGGACTATATATATTTTTCTTTGAACTAATAGATAATTTAAAGCTAAAATTTGCTTGTGTGTGTGCGTGAAACTTGTAATCAATCTATAAATGTTCGATATATAATTCAACTGATACATAGAAGAATAGCAATATTCAGTGTTGGCTATGATAAGGACTGGCTTTTATAAATTCCCCTTTATTAAAATTCTGATTAGAAAATTCTGGATAGCAATCTTCTTCCAATGTTGCGTGTAATTATCCTTATAAGGCAATGCAATATGTGGTAGAGTTTCACCCTCAAAAAAGATGTATTCAGTGCATGTCACACTTGCAAATTTGCTTTCACATTATTTTATGAGAAGGATACGCAATTTTTACCCCTGTCACAAAATTTATTTTTAAAATAGTCCATCAAAATTCCTCGAAGATAATGGACACATTAAAAAAATCCTGCCAGATTGTAACTTTTAGTAGCTGCATGGGTGCTTCATCAAAAATGCATATGCATTTTAAAGTTTCAAAATAACTATAATAGGCTGGTTCATAGTAGCATCACCGAAAAATGTTTTCAATAAAGAATTCAAACTTTAAAAAAATATGACGTGAACCATTTAATGTTGTTTAATTTTTTGAGACACGAGATTTGTATTTCTTTTAGCTAGTTTTATTATTCCTTACTAGATTAACATTTAGCAAATTAATTGCTTTTTCTCAAGTATTTTTCATTTCTGTGCATTCTTATAAGAGTTAAATTAGTGCATAAGTATGATTTTTAAAAGAATTTTTCTGGGAGCAAAATTTTACAGGTACCATTAGAAATATCACTTTTGTCATCAAGAATATTGGTTCATTAACAATTCTAACATGTATAACTTATTTACATAAATTCCTTATCTTCAATTGACGGAATCTGAATGTTTGTCATTTTTATAGTCATAATCAACAGGAAGTTTACATAAACAAATATTTATTCTATTTGTCTCTCTAAATTTTTCGAGGGTTAAGTTGAGAACAATTCCTCAGAATGGAATGAAACTTCTATCAGGATGTTGATTTCTTGTTAATTTAAAACATAGACTTTGCTTCACTTCTAAATTTTAATTATAACGCCTGTAATTAATTTAATCCGAAATATTGACGCCGTTTGTGTTTACAGTGAAGTTGTTTATTCCTAGATATATCTAGTTTAACCCTTCTTTGCATAGTGGTGGAAATTTCCATGATAACCTATAATGCCCAAAAATTATATAAAAGAACAAGTTCACTTTAAGTTGATCGTGTTTGGATACCTTTTTAATGTCCATTGCTTAAAAAGAAACATAGCTGTCAAAAATAAACAAGTGTCATTATCAGTGAAACGAGCTTAAAGTTGTCTCATTCCGCTGTTTGTTGTAGTTGCAATAAACGTATGATTTCGTTTATAATTTTGTTTTATTATATTAGAGTTTCTATTGCTAAAAAATTGAAAATGAGAGGAAGAAAGGTTTGTAACACGTGTTTCTGTTATTTTCCTCTTTTATTTCTATTTAGTACTAAGCTAATGATCTAACTTTAGATGATGATGGAAATTTTTAGCATATTGTTTTTTGATAAATTTATACTATAAATATATACTAAGATTCTTTTAACCATTTTCCCTTTAATTTTGAACATGAATTATATCAACTTGATTTATTTCACCAATAAAGAAAATATCATGCAAAGAAAGGTTAAGTTATTTAGCATTTGTAAGGAACTCTGCGTGCTCGAAGAACATAGGAGGGTAGTTCTAGCCTCCTCTGTTAAAATATTCATCTATGTGGAACCACAGAGGCTAAAGAAAAAAATGCATTTGACAAGCGTATTCTTTCATTCTTTTAATTCCAGCTATGTAATTTTTTTTGAAATTATTTATTACTTTTATTCATAACGTAATTAAAAAAATTGCGTTATGTATTTTAGAAAAACATTATTTTTGTTTACTGCGAACAATGTAATTATGGTTTTCCCAATGCTTCGATGATTAGGAATGGCTTGGAAAGTGGATGACAGGAGTCTCAACTTCAATGTTTGATAAATTTTTGACTCTAAAGAGATGTCGGGTTCCATACCTGATTTGATTTATTTTAATTTATCTATATATGAGACTTCATTTCGAGGTACAAAACATTATTTTGAACAAAGCTAAATAAACAGAAATATCTTTAAAAAATAGCAAATATTACTTTTTCTAATCGCAATTTTTTTCCCGAAAGTTAGGTGCACGTTTTCTGCTAGAAGATACAGCCCGTGAAACCTTGTGAACTTGCCACGTTAGTATTTTTTAAATAAACCAAAACTTTGTCGTTTGTTATCCAAAAAGGAAAAATTAAAGCAGCTTAATTGAAATTCAAATAAAAATGGAGAACTAATGGTCTTGTCTTAAGAAGCCAGAGTAAAAAAATTATAAACTTACATGACCCTTTCCTTTAGTGTTGATTAAAATATTATTTTAACTCGTGTGTGTTAATCACTTTATGAATTATAAGTTAATATTACTGGTTTCTGCCTTGAATAGTTGTGTTTTAACGATAACTATATTTTAAGGTTAACATAAATAATATACCATAAAAAATACAAAATTCATATAATTTTGTGTAGTATTTTCGTGTATTTATTTATTCGTGTTAAGTGTGTGATACCATGATTTAGTCAACTGTATTTTTGATATCAAATATTAATTTTAGGTGAAATTAAAATAAAATAAAAATTAATATATCCTTAGGAAGACAATATGTAAATTACCTGGTTTCAGGATAATATCAAACCGCTGTAACCACAGTAAAGTTGTTTCAATCCATTTTTCAATTTGTCGTCGAAGTTCTGTTGGCGCTGCAATTGTGTAAAGCACAGGATTCAGAGCACTGTTGATAGGTAGAATGAAAACTACCACACAGGCATATAAAGTTTCTGAAATATTTATTTCATTTTTTAATCATTATATTAATAAGGAAGAAATAAATCTATGGAAAATAACGAATTTATTTAGAATATAAATATTTTTTAAAGATACTCATATAACATCCTGTTTTGTGGAGGTGAATATAATGGCGGGGTATAAGTAAAATAAGCATTTTTTAATTAAGCATTTTATTTGTAACTTGATAATGAAAAACTAATTTTGCTTTCAATATTTTTTCTATCTGTCAACTTGTTCACGAGAGGTACACCTATATGACTAAATTCGTAGAATTTATATTACACTCAGATATCAATTAAGATAGAACATTAATTTTTTTCCATTAATATTATTTTTCTTCAAATAAATAATTTTGCTAAAAATTGTTTTAAAAATATTACTATGCATAGATATTAATATGCATAATGTAGTTTAAAAAATGCATATTTTATTTAACTTTTTATCATTTGAAAGAGGCAACGTGTTTAAAAAGTTTCTCTTGGTCTTCGCAGAATTTTCACTGCCCATTTATTAAGAATTTTCTAAATTACTTCATTTTCTAAAATTTTATATAATAAGGGAAAACTGGGTGGTAAAACATACAAAAATTGCTTTCTTTAAAATGATTTTATCACAATCAAAATATCAGCAAACTGAAACTCCAAGCTTAAAATTTTGAATGAAGTGCAAATACCTGATAAAATTTTTTTACGAGTCTTTAACATTTTTAAGGTCATTTGCGAATTTCAGTGATTGCACAGTATTTCATTGTCGCTGTCAAGTTTGAAATAATTGTCTTGAATAATTAATTGTCAAATTACTTTTACATCTTGAATGTAAATAAAACACACAGTATTATCCACATACAGCCATCACATTATTTTGAAGAATCATAGGTTTATATTCCATATCAGGAGACTTCGTATAAAAGTTAGACATGGTTCCTTCGTTGAAATCAAGTACGTATTCATAAGAGTCGAAAAATTCTACTCGTCAAGGCATAGACACGTCAAAAGCAACCCAATGGATTCCCGGTTCAGCTGACGAGTCCACCTTCGCAACGAAACATGTTGGATACTTGTGAACTTCAGCTGATAGACGATCACTTGGAAACACATTTAAAAAGTACTTTCTTGTAAATTTGTCTTGACTCAATACTCGATGTAACTGCATCGTATTCATATTTCTCGTTAATTGACAAAATTGCATAAAACGTGAAGTACTTTTGTAATTTTTATAACGTTTTCAAATTCTGCACAAACAAGTATGGAAATAGTTTTCTTCACCGCTTTGGAAAATTTTATTTCCACTCACAAATTACCTTGACGTTGTAAATTCAAATATGGTCCGTCGGATAAATTGGGACTTAAATGTAAGACAAATAACGTATGACCTTCCGAATATTCCTCTCTCATTAAATATAATACTTTATCTTCATTAAATCCAGAAAATAAAGAATGATAGGCACGTATGTAACTCTTACTCTTGTTTTAAAAATTTAATTCTAAATGTCTTCCAGATTTTGTATACGTGGAGGGTCATCTACGTACACAAATAAAAAGTTTATATTGTAATATTCCAAAAGGAAAGGATTTAAAGAATATTGACCGTTTACAGCAGTATTTTCTCAGCATGCCACTAGGCAGGTTTTACAGAAATACGTTATCTTGCATAAAAGACCAATTTCCTTTAGACACAGAATAAGTCTTGCATAACCCTCGATCAATGGGATATTTCGCCGTGCAAGGCTTTGGTATGACCCAAGGATACGCCTAGGCTGACATTGACTTTTCGTATGAAGAGTGAGGCATTTTCTAAAATTACTTTATATTTAGAATCAACTTTCGATGACACCAAGCGAAATTTGAATTTACTACAAATCATTTTTATTTTCAGATCAACTAAATTTAACATCAGTCGATTTTGTTGAAAAATGTCACAATGTAGTTGACCAATTATATCTAAAGTTTTACTTTCCACTGTAAACTCATATCTTGATTTTAATCCTTTGTTTCCATTTTCGGGTTGTAAGGGATTCACAACATACAAGTTATTATCCTTGTAAAAGCAAACGCAGGTAAGTAAACTTTTCTTGGCATCTTCACCATAATTCAGTAACGTTTCGATATAAGCTCTGTAGGGATAGGTATTACTGGATGAAGAAATCACTCGCTCGTTAATACTTATATACACTTGGGAAAAAAGTGTGTGTAAGAACAAATTAAAGGGGGCTACGGGCTCTCTTTCAGGTATGGATAAGCTATTTGAATTTACAGTTTTCACTTTTACGTAAAGATAAGAAGTGGATAAATCCATGTAGTCCTCTCCACTACCTGATACTTTGAATTCTACAGGGCTCCCATTACGTATGTTAGCGATATTCAATAAATTGTCCTTTCTCAATGGCTGTCTGATGGAATGACTTCCACACCACTATGAAGCAATTGTTTTCCTACGGTTTTTGCACCTGACTTGAAAAGGGGAATATGAGTACGAAAAAATGATCGAAACAAGTTACCTAATCCATAACCTCTTTGAAAATTAGCACCATGATAATAATTCAATCCATTTTCATTTTGCTTGGTATAATAATCCTCAAAAGATTTCTGACAGCAACAGTAAGGTACATACATCACGACAGATACTTTTGACGAAAATGAAGTTTAACGTACGAATGCCCTCGTGTTCGCCTGTGTGTGTCCTTATGTTTGTTGAGGTTATTGATAAATAATATCTATTGGCTAAAACGGAAAGCAATTAAGTGCGTACAAATAAATGACTAAGATGCATATTAAGAGCAAGCAACGTAAGCGTTTATTACTGCATGCTACGTCGGTATACAACTTATAAACATAAGAGTTGAGTTGTCGCTTGTCTAATACAAAGTTGAGTTGTTACTACAATACTTCCTCCATTAGCCACAACTTATTTAAGATTAAATTGACATTCATTAACAAGACTATTAAATGAAAACAGTCCTAACAAGGTACACAGTTCTTTGAACCTAACACTAAACAATTTTTTAGTCATGGTGTCTGCTAATTGCATTTTACCAGGAACATGCTTGATGATCAGTTCACCATCAATGAATATTTATTTCACAAAGTGATAGCGGACATCTATGTGCTTGAAGCGTTTATGGTATTCAGCATTCCTGGCGAGTTTCACAGCACTAGCATTATCTACCAGAAGAGAAGGAGTTTCGAGACTTGTTATATAACTCAGCAGATGTTTCAACCAAATTAGCTCTCTATCACTCTTACTCGTAAAAACATATTCGGTCTCTGTAATACCACACTCTTCTGCTCATCCACGAGAGGGCTCCACATGAAAATTTGGAGACCATTCCAGTTCTTTAGCGTCTTGTTTTTAAATCACCGGCATAATCAGCATCACTGTACACTTTAAGCTCATTGGGATGACACTTTGTTTGATATAACAAGCCCAAATCTACAGTTCCTCTTAGGTATTTAAAGATTCACTTTACAGAACACCAATCTGAGGTCCTGGGATTTTCAAGATTTTCAGAAACAATGCTTATAGCATAAGCTAAATCAGGCTTTGTAGCAACTGCAAGGTACACCAGACTGCCAACCGACTGGTGATAAAAGACTTCTTTCCTTATTTGTTTTCTGTGTCATCAAAAACAAAGCTTTTGTCACTTGGAGTTGAAACTAGATTGGTGGAGTCCATATGAAATTGTGAGAGAACTTTTTTTTAAATAGGCACACTGATTCACAAAAATTGAACCATCATTTATTCTTGTTATGTTCATACCTAGAAACTGGATCAATTAACCCCTTGTGATCTGAAACGAATGTGACCCAGTTGACTCATAAACTCCTCCACTTCAATTTTGTCTGTCCCAGCAACAAGGCCATCATCTACATATATAACAACAAGGAGTTTCTTGTCAGTTTTGTGTCTGATAAACAAAGAGGAATCAGCTGTACTAGCTTCCAGTTCCTGGTCTTTGATAAAATTCACAAAGCACTGATTCCAGCAACGGGGTGCCTGTTTGAGTCAGTATAAACTTTTATACAATTTACAGACTCTCCCACTATTATCATTGAAGCCACCTGGTTGTGTCATGAACACTTCCTCCTTAAGGGTTCCATACAAGAATGAAGTCTTTACAACAAACTGCTGCAAGTACAAACTTTCTTTTGCCGCTACAGCAAGAATAGCTTTCACAGTGTCATATCTTGCAACAGGGCTGAATGTCTCATCGTAATCAAAGCCTGCTTTTTGGGCATAACCCTTAGCTATAAGACGACCTTTGTATCGCTCAACAGTGCCATCATGATTAAATTTTTTCCTCAGCACCCATTGACAGTTGATAACTCTGGAAACTTTGAGTCTCTCAACAAGTTTCCATGTTTCATTTTCATGAAGAGCTTCTATTTCTTCTTTCATGGCTTCTAGCCACATATCACTTTTACTTGACGAAAGAGCTTCAGAATATGTGGATGGATTTTCACTATTTTCAAATTCTTCTACTGCAGTTATGTTTGCCATCATATTCTCCATATTTCATGCATGCAGGAGAGCTTCAGTTTCTTCCAGATTTTCTAACAGGCTCTTGTTCTTCGGATAGATTACATTCTTCACACCGAGTTTCTTCATGCCTTTAATTTAAGCCTTCCTTCACCTCCACTATTACAGGAATATTGCACAAACGTTCTAGTTTGAAGTCAACATCTCGAGATTTTATGATTTTCTTCTGAAAGGGCAGATAGACCTTATAAGCATCTGTTTTGTTAAAATACTCCCCAAAATGACCATGAACACTTTTGTCTTCAAACTTATGCCTGAAGATCTTTAGTATATGTATTTGGTTCCAAATACTTTCAGGTGCTCAAGTTTAGTTTTTGGCTCACCAGTCCAAGG
This sequence comes from Latrodectus geometricus, assembly GCA_026290005.1. Taxonomy (NCBI): domain Eukaryota; kingdom Metazoa; phylum Arthropoda; class Arachnida; order Araneae; family Theridiidae; genus Latrodectus; species Latrodectus geometricus. The sequence continues at coordinate 420,514 of JAPDSC010068425.1, forward strand.
CTCATGAGGACTTTTGCTTTCATCAGGGGATAAACCAGTGTGATTTAGCAGATACTCTGTGGTGTCACAAGCGTTGGCCCAAAGTGACCTAGACAATCACAGACCCAAACATCAGGATGTGTACTGTTTGCACTAGTGGCAAATGCACATTCAGTGTGCTTTGAGATATTTTACTTTCTCTTAGGGTAGTCCTTAAAAAGATGTGCATTCGAACCACACTTAAAACAGTTTTTTTGCTTGAAATTACTAGATTTACTACCTACAGAAGTACTTTCAGGAAGTCTTTTCCCATTTTCACAGTTTTTTTTGATTAAAACCATGTACACGTGCTGCAAATGCATCATAATCTACAGCAGCATTAGATTTAACACGTTGTTCAATTGTATACAATTTTTCAACAAGATTCTTGGTTTTTCGTTTATCAGAGTCTAGAGACTCCAAACATTGCCGAATTTTTTGAATTCTGAACTAACAGTTAGCAATATTTTGCCATGCAATAATTCTTCTGAAATATTATGATTTAATTCACTGTTCATATCCGTATAGATTCTTTCAACTTTAGCTGCATGTGTAGCAACATTGTCATTAGGATCTATCTCTACCGACTTGAAAAAATTTCGTCATCAATAAATTAAGTCTCTGAATACTGCATTGCTTTAAAACACTAATTAATTTGTCCCAAATGTACTTTGCATTCGAGTACATCATTACTAAATCGGCTACAGAAGCGCTCAATGTACTTGCAATAAGCATGGCTGCTGTAGCGTTATCACGCCGCAATTTAGCCGCCTTCTTCACGTGCTCATCCTCACTAACATCGTAGCTTATAGTGACCGGACAAATCTTAGTTCCATCAATAGTTGGTGTGAGATCATATTGTTTTTCATTTGCCACTTCCACATGCTCCAATTTTCCACACCTTCTAGTTTGTTTATTTATACTTTCCAATCCATAACGTCTCGCTGTTAGGCATAGCACGCGGTTCACTTCGCTTTTCAAAAATTATAGCAGATATTAAATTCACGCAGATTTAAAACATGATGGACCCATAACCTATTGAAACTATCGATAAATAATATCAATGGGCTAAAACAAAAAGCAATTAATTAAGTACAAATAAATAATTAAGATACATATTAAAAGCAAGCAACGTAATCGTTCATTACTGCATGCTACGTCGGGAAACATAAGAGTGAGTTATCGCTTATTTGATACAAAGTTGAGTTGTTAGTACAATAATATTGATTTCTAAAGTCTATAATTTTTCAATTAACTGGTATGTAGTGGAGTCGATCGTATTGTACATTAATCACTTCCCCGTTTTGTCCTGTGACGTCCACGATGCGTAACAAAGGCGACACTACAACCTCCACAATTTGAGGATCTATAATGTCTGAGTAAACTAACAACATTCTTTAATAAGCACAGGGATCCGCTATATGAGGACTTTCAGTAATTGGCACGTTCTTTTCCGGGGATGCGATCTCACTTGGTTCGAATCTCAGCATTTGACAAAAACCATTAAGTAAAATAACTCTTGCTTCATCTTTCACTTTGATGCCCACACGTTTTGTTATAGGATTAAAAATAAATTTTATTTTATTTCCATGGTTTTGAATAGATAGTACTTTTAAAATATGAGGAACTGATTCATAAAATCCAGAAGGGATACGCCTTGCCAATTCTTTTTCATCTCCCAAGTCAAAACCAATTAAATTATACTCTAATTTACATTGTGGCATGTAGGCGGATACATGAATTCCTCCAAATCTACTTCCCATTCACCTTTTAATTCAATGGGTATAGGTAATCGTGTGATGAAATGAAAAATTTTATTTTCCGGGAAGTATTTCATAGCTGAATCACTGGGAAGTGACGCATAGAAGATCATCTTGGGAACTAAACTCGTATGCAAATGCTGTCTTTATTTATAGGGAAAATAAATGAGTGGATGGAAACCATTGATTAATTTTTTTTTGAGATAGCCATGGTTCTTTACAAAATATTCTAGTCGTCCTATACGAGTGGATTTCATTAATAATTTTTCAATTGTAAAATTATCTTTTAATTCTAATAATTGTAGTTCTTGTTCATTAAAAGTTCCTTGAATAGGTTCTCCTAACAAATCTTTAAGGCGATAAACTTTAGGTATCCTTGGAACACATTCCATTATCACGGAAATTTCTTCTGTCTAGTTGGTTTCAGATCCCTTTTCAAGCATTAATTTATGCTTCCGTCCTCGTACAGTTACCCCTACATTAAAAAATACATGGCTTGATTTTTACATTTGTCATGTGTGTGTGTTTCCATATAATGTAAGCCACACTTCTTATTGATTATCTTTGTTGACATCTGCAGGTGATCTTTTATTACTGGAATGGTAAGTATGATTATAGCTTTGAAGAAATTTATCTAGAACATCCAGATAATGGTAAGCGTGAGCACTCGTAAGATATTTCCACATTTTCATTTTGAAGGTACGATTAAAGTGTTCAACTATGGAAGCTTTCGTTGCATAAAAGGATGTAATAAACCTAACATTTTCTTGTTTCAAACATTCTTGAATCTTGCATTTTTAAATTCACTCCCTTTATCAGTTATTAAAGACTTGGGTTTTCTTGGCTAAAATATCAGTTGAAATGCATTCACAATGTCTTCATATCATTTTGCTTTGAGGGGGATTGCCCATGCATATTTAGATAGACTGTCTGTGCAGGTAAGCAGATATCGAAAACCTTGATTGTGTTTGCGAAGATTCGTTAAATCCACGAAATCGGCTTGCCATTGCTGATCGATTGAATATACGATGATGCGATTGGTCTGGAATTTACTTCGAACTGGTTTGTGTAAAAAGTATGCTTCTACAGCTTGCAGCCATTTCTAAATCTTCTTCTTTGGGATTTTTCCCTTTTCAGCACGGAAAAAGGCATTTGCAGCATGAAAACTTACTACCTGACCGGGATCCTGATACACCGCGTTCATTACAACAAGCTATTGTATTATCTTATATGTTTATTTTATAAAACGCATAATCCTAACTTTAACATTAAAACACAACTTTTCAAAGTGAAGGGAAATTACTTATTGACATGTCATGACACAGTAGTCTTTCTTTTATATTTTTAAACGTCGTATGTCACATCAGGTTACTGGTCAACGCACTCGACTATTAAACTCGTGAGATATTTTGATTCGGGGTTCGAATCCCGAATAAAAGCTTCCTATAAAAAAAAACTCCTTGAAAAATATCAAAAATAATTTCATCTTATTCCAACAGATGGCGACACGAGTTTTTTTCCTAATGTACAATTTTTTAAAGTTTATAATGTCTAAATGTGCAAAAAAATAACGCAGTGAAGTCATAAATTATGAACTTTTTATCTCACATTGTTCTACCTTCTTTATGATTAAAATTTTATTTCAAAGTTCCTTATAAACTTTACTCATTAAGTACTAAATTGCAAATCTGAAACAGAAATTCCGGCGTGTTTCTATACAAAATCCTTCATTTAATTAAATAATTCTGATTTTAAAAATTCTATATTTATTTACTTAAAGTGGAAGGACATTATCATGCCGAATGAAAATCGTTATCATCTCGATAAACTTCAAAAATTTTCAAAATTCAATTGGTGATAAGCCTGGACTCACGTGAAACCAGCCATCATAAGGCTCCTTCCTACCCCTGGAACCCTCTCCACCTGCCTGCTTCATTCCATTGCTCCACCTGTTCCAGAAACCCCAATTTCACCCTACTTTCAGGTTTGTTACCTTGTTAAATAGTAGTCGTACTTCGTAATATATCTTAGTACAAAGACCAAAATTGGAATCAACTTCTGATAAAATTCATGACTTTATTAATTTATAGTGAAATTTGTGATTATAAGCTCGAGGTAAAGTATTTGTGAAGTTTGTAAATATAACTTCTGGTATTTATTAGCAGCTCTCCATGCAGAAGAAAGATTTGCAACAAAATTTTAGTTTTATGTTGATCTTTCTTTATTGACTTCATAATACGGGTCATATCGTATAAATAAAAGTAATTAAAATTTCAAGATCTTGTGTAGAAAAACAGTAATCGATCATTATTTAAAAATAATAACAGAAGTAGTTAAATTAATTGTGAGTTAAGCAATAATATATTATTGATAAAATGTACATAACGATTTTAATGTGTTTTTAAAAGTTGAGCATTATAAATTAATACCTGTATTTTAAATTGAGTGCATTTAATATTCATTTTTCTTTTTCTCAATCATTAAATGTTAAAATGTTTTGATTCTTTTTACGTACGTGATATGTTAATTCCTGTCAAAGCCAGCATCTTGATGATGACAATTGGAATCCAACAAAGACAGTCTGTTAAGACAATGAAAAAGAAACGAATGACCAGAATTGTGTCTTCATGTTGACTTAAGTTGACAGGCCTTGCTGATCCTCGGTTGCGTTTGATGAGTGTGAACATATTTCCGTAAAGTGTGATGATTAACATTACCTGAAAATTGAACTTATTTTTCAAATAATAATGATATTATGAATTAAAATATTATTATATTGCAGTGATAGCTAAAAAAGTTTCGAGATTGGCATGTCAAATCAATGCTAGCAAATTTGTCAATAGATAAACAGCAATTGTCGTAATATCATTTTATCACTTACGACATATTAGGAATACTCTCTACTTACTTAGTCCATTAAATTTGAATACAGAATTATTTAACTTATAATTTTTTAAAGTATTTGTCTTAAAATTAATATCATATTTCATTTCTATTAAATTGTTTCAATCGTCCTCCTTTACGTAAAACACTCCCATTTTATTACTGATATAGCAGTAGACAACATTGCAATCTGTAAATTAAATATTCTTTATTTACATGTCATTGTTTTAATAATATAAAAATGATTAAAAAGAACTTCTTAAGTATAGAGTATATATTGTGACTGTTTTCTTAAGAAAAATATTAAAATGGTTGAATGCCAACTAGTCACTCCATGTGAAGATTTAGAAAAATTGCTTAAAGGAACATTTTTTAATATTGTGCAAAATTTACATGCTGCTATTTCAATTAATGTGCTTTAGTTAACCTTATTTTCAAGCATGTATATACATAGTGTATTATATTAGAACAGAAGTTTCTATGAGCTAAGTTTGTAATATTTATTCCTATGAAAGTTTATTATAGTAAACGAACAAAATTTGTTTTTAGTGATTTATATATATCAATAGCAAAATTTACAGAATAGCATATTAAAAATTGCCAAATAAGTATGATAGAAATAAAAAATAATAACATGAAATTATAATTATATATACTTACTGCTGAGAAGTTGATACCAAAGAATACAAATGCTGAATACTGCCAACCCAGCAAAAATGGATCATCAATATGAAGTGGAAAACAAAGTCCATTACTGGTGTAAAATCCTTGTTCATGGTACCAATTGAAAGCAGGTAAAATTGCTAAAGTGAAGCCAATAATCCATATTGCTCCTAAGCTATATCGAGCTCCAGAGATGGTAACTACTCGAACATTACTTCGAATACATCTGTACCTGAAAAAAAGAAAATTGTATTTACTATTTCCATGTTGTTAGACCAATAATTTAAAGTTCATTTCTTTTGTCTTGATAAAATACCTGTATCAGGAGTTCTTGGACTGCTAGAGTCAAAAATGTATTCTGCATGTCAACATAACAGTAAAATATGAAGTCATAGAATGATATTTCGAAAAAGTTATTTTAACATTTCCTTAGAGAAGATCTTTGAGAACCCCTAAACAAGACTTTCGGATTATAATACCGTTATTTGTATTTTCTGCATAATATTTTGAAGGAAATTTTTGAATTTCTGATCAAATAACGGATAAGGTTTTAAAAATGTTTTTAGTAATTTTTAAACGCACAGATCTGTTCTTGTTTTGCTGTCCCCTTTAAACTAAAGATATTCCTCATCTATTCTTCGTTAAATATTGTAGGCTATTAAGTTCTGCATAATGCAATACTCAAGAGCTAATCTTAGAATTTCGGAAATAAATACGATTTTCGTCAACGTTTAAACTGAATTATGATTTACTATAGTAATTTTGTTCCACTGAGCTGTTGTCCAACATTTGAAGTCAGTCGTGCTTGTGTTAAGAGATTCCGATTCAATATGTCATATTACTTTTGATGTAGAACAATTCATTTGCTAAAATATTGATTTAAAGTATCACTTATTTAAATTTTCAATCTGTTTTAATACTGATTCCATGAAAAATACAACGTAGAATTGTGGCTAGTACATTCTGTCTTCACTTGCGTTGTCTCTCATGACACTACACTCATAAAAAATATTCAAGCACTTCCAATTCTGAGTTGCTTCAGAAAAGATGCCACTTACAAGTTAAAGTCATTCTATCGTTAGTGAAACAAGAGCAAAAAGTTATTAAAAATTAAAATTTTAAACATAATTTTTAAGGATATTTAATATTTTCTCGTTATCTTTATTGATAAAATTTTTTTTTTAAAAAATATATCAATAAAAATTTTCACTTTAATAAAATTTTGCCATTTCATCTATTTCTACAGAAAAATGAATCCTATTTAAATAGATTTGATCATTATTTAACCGATGCGCATAAATATACATGAAATAAATTCTTTTTAAACCCCAGGGATATATTACTTTAGAGAATGAATTTTATTTTATATTTCAGGCTTATTTTATTATTAATTAACAGGAAATCATTAAACTCTAATAAATGTATAAGAATTTAACTTATAAATTTAAATATTATAAATTTGATGAGTTATATTTTTCTGAGACTTAGACATTCAGTAAAAGGTTTTTTAGTCTTTGAAGAAAAAAGAAAAGGAAAATTTTACAAAAGCTTTTTGGAGAAATTTATGAAGATGGAAATTGGACGAATAGAACAGATAATGAGGTATACGATAAATACACTGCTGGCCACCCAAATTGTAACACCAAGAAAGACAAGAGATATCACAACAAAATTTATTTTGTGTATAACATGTTGACCAAGTATCAAATGCTTAAATTTATCGACTTCTTATGTAGTTGCTGCCAAAATCAGAAGCCAGAGTAACCGCCATTGTTGGAGACCACCGCTGTCATATGCCTCGGCTTTTATTCAAAGAGACTTTGGATGTTCTTCGGTTACAACAGACCAAGCAGCTTTCATACGTTGCCAAAGTTGATCTGATGTGGAAGTTGGGGATATAATCTGGGTAAGTCGTTGTGCAACCATGGACAACATGATTCTTATCGACGAAAGATCCAGAGAGCTAGCCGGCCAGGGAAACAATTCAATCAGGCGATTGATGAAGAACCCTTGGACAATGCATGCCACATTTAGGATAATTTGGGTTGCAGTGAAATGTGGACAGATAATGGGAGGTGGACAGGATAATGTGGGATAAATGTGGGTAATTTAACAGGATAATGTAGTTGCGCATTATCCTGTTGAAATATGGCTGTAATCAAGCCCTGAAAGTAAGAAAGGACAACTAGCTCTAACATCTCGAAGATGTAGCGCTGACTGTTTAAAGTACTTGCAATGCGTACTAGAGCAATGCTAGAAGGATGTCCAACACCATACCATACTATAATACCCGTTGCAGGACCAGTGTGTTAGTGCGTAACGCAGCAGCTCAGCATCCTCTCTCCACGGTGTCTCCAGACTCAAATGCGACTATCAACGAATATAAGAGATTATCATTACCGTAACATGAAATAGAATAAAAGGTATAAGTAAAGTTCATTGATTAAGGAATATAGATTTTATTTCATTTTATATAATATTTCATTGACTATCAATGTAATTTAAGGGATATGAGGATAATTAGATTGTTTCTGCATATTAATCACTCAAAATGGAATTTGCTACATATCAAGAAATAATCAAGGGGTTTCAATATAAAATTTATACATAAAAGGAATAGAAACATGAAAAAAAATTCGTTTTAAGCTGCTCTTAAAAAGTAACCTTATCGTGACATCCTACGTATGTCAATTATTTTAATAATCAAAAAGGATACAACACAACAATGTTTTAATTATATGACAAAATTCCAAGAAAGTATCTAGATATTCAAGGAATATCGCTTTTTTGTACAGGAAATATCATAATGCACACACACATACTATATATATAATATAATATATATTTAATAATAAAATTAATTTTTTAGTTATTGTGTCGATCACAAATTTTAAGAAAAAAATAACTACTGCTATGGAAATTTGTATTACTAAAACATTTTTTTCAATTCAAGGGAGCTCCTGAGTAAAGTAAGAATATAATATAAAGAAGTAAAAAACTCTTACCGCTCAAATGTAATTAAGGACAATATTAGAACCGACACTTCACTTGAACCCATTGCTAATATTCCACAAGCAGTGCAGTGCCAGCTAGACATCCAGCCATGAGCATATTCATTATATTTATCCCTAAATGAGACATCTTGAGCTCCTATGGCTACTAGATAAATTCCCATCATCAGATCAGCAACTGTAACAATAATAAATTCAATAACTTTGAAATATTGACGACATCAAAATCAAATTGTAAGTTTACTAAAGATATTTTATTTGGTACCAAAAATATGTTGCCTGATTCTAACTAACTAAGTGTGCTCTTATAGTGATACTTACTTGCTAAGTTCTTAATGAATAATGAGACAACTCTGTCTTCTTTTCTGGATAGGGAACGCCATGACAGGACTACGGTATTTCCAACACATGTCGTAAGAGCAACGATCCATACAGACATTCTTAATGCTGGCCATACTAACAAGTGTTCAGTTGATGAAAGACCATCTGTTTTTGGTGTGCAAATACGAACATAAGGAACGTAGCTACAGTACAGGAACTTCTTGAAATAGCTAAAAAAATAACGATTTTAAATTTTAACTGGGATTTTACTTTTGTTTGTTAATGGTTTGTAGTTTGAACTACTTAAACTTTTTTACAATCAGTTCAATTGAACAAAATTTGTTGCAGTGTTGTAGGAATAATGCTCTTTCAAATGTTTATGTAGCGATACAGTGATTAACAATCACGTGACAAAGAAAATATATTTGATCATGTCATATCACTTTTAACAGAATATAAATTTTCATAGATTTTTATATTTGCATTGTACTTGTTCATTGTATACTAACGACTGGGAATTTGAATATTGGCGGTTCCTTAAAAAATCTTACTGCTTCCTCTCTTGTTAATTGGTAGATGATACTATCATTTAGACATTGTTTCTATACATAAGACTCAGTCATATGGACGTTTTTTTTAATTTCAGAGAAAGAAACCTCCATTCTTTCCCTTGATATCTGAATATCAAATTGTTCTATAAGAACAAGAAATATTTTGTTTTCATTATTTCATTTACCCCGCAAAGCATAAGTAAATATGAACTCTGAAACTAATTTATACAAAAGTGGTATAAAGGGGTTTGTTCATACTATACAGAATAAATTCATGTTAACTGGAAATTATTAAATAATTTCAAAAATAAATAATTGCCACACACTGAAGCATCCTTAAGAAAATTATGTATTAAGTAAAGAGAGATATAATAGTACTATATACATACATACATACATACATACATAT
>JAPDSC010068425.1:430529-476900 GCA_026290005.1 Latrodectus geometricus
CGTAATGTATCGTGCAACCACGTCACGAACCGTGAGTCAAGAAACGGGGTCGTTTGGAAGACAACAAGTGTCTGCACGAACCGTTCGACGACGTTTGCAGCAGAATGGACTCTCAGCTCGGAGACCATGGCTGCAGCTTCCGTTGACGCTACGTCATAGACAAAAGCGCCTTCAATGGTGTGATCAACGATGAACCTGGGCACACGAATGGCGAGACGTCATCTTTTTAGATGAATCCAGGTTCTGCGTACAGCATCATGATGGTCGCATCCGTGTTTGGCGGCATCGTGGTGAACGTACACTGGCAGCGTGCATTTGTCATCGTCATACTGGCCCATCACCTGGAGTGATGGTATGGGGTGCCATTGGATACACGTCTAGGTCACCTCTTGTTCGCATTGACGGTGCTTTGAACAGTGCACGTTACATTTCTGGTGTGTTACGACCCGTGGCTCTACCCTTTATTCAAGCCCTGCGAAGCCCTACGTTTCAACAGGATAATGCACGACCGCATGTTACCGGTATTGCAAGGACCTTCCTTGATACGGAACATGTTCGGCTGTTGCCCTGGCCAACACGTTCTCTAGATCTTTCACCAATAGAAAACGTCTGGTCAATGGTTGCCGAGCGACTGGCTCGTCACCAAACGCCAGTCACTACGGTTGATGAACTGTGGTATCGTGTTGAAGCTGCATGGGCATCTGTACCTGTACATGCAATCCAATCTCTGTTTGACTCAATGCCCAGGCGTATAACTGCTGTTATTACTTCCAGAGGTGGTTGTTCTGGGTACTGATTTCTCAGGATCTATCCAGCCAAAGTTTTCGAAAATTTAATCACATGTTATTTCTAGTATAATATATTTGTCCAATAAATATCATTTTGTTATCTGCATTTCTTCCTGGTGTAGCAATTTTAATGGCCAGTAGTGTATATTATATCTTATAAAATTATTATAAATTTGTGAGAGTGATACTTACATGAATTCTAAACTAGTGAGAGGGTGGAAAAGTGGAATGTCCAAGTTTTTAATTTCCAGTCCTCTTAAATCTCTGAAATAAAAAAATAATGTATGGTATAGTTTCTCTCTCTCTTTTGAAATTTGAAAATATATAACTTCAGAAGAATGATACTTACAAAGATTTCAGAAAATGCAATTCTCGGAAAATTGCCGTTGGCAATGATTTAATTAAATTGAATTCTAAATTCCTAAAATGTAAAAAGAAATTAAGTATGATAAATGAGTACTCAATAAAAACTCTCAACTGCGTACAATGCCACTGAAGCTTTTGCACTAAGGATGATTACTATTGGTACAAATAACACAATTTAACAAAAAAAAAAAAAAAAAAAAAAAAAAAAAAAAAAAAAAAAACGGTGAAATGCTTATGATTAGGGAGATTAATAGTAAGAATTTACAAACACAGGTATGTGATATATTATATATTTTTATTAAATTTAGAGATGATTTTAAATTAAGTCTCCACAGAAGTTTCAAAAAGCTCATTATATAAACTTCTTATATAAATAGATTGTTTCATTGTTGTCTACTATTTCTTCAATAGCCTACCATTAATGATATACTGTGAAGATACTAAAAATGATGTAAAACATATTTTAGAAGTCTTGAAGACAATAAATACATTCTAGTGAAAATTATGAAATGTATTTCATTGGAATGGATGTCCAAAGAATAACCAATGAAAGTTTTTATGACCCATTGTCTAAAAGTAACCACTTTTACTGTGAATTACAGTTAGTAAAACATTTATGCATTATAAAGTAAAATAACAACTTCTTTGCCATGGTGACCACTAAAATTGACAATATAATTGTTTTGTAAGGTTCAAAAAAATTTTATTGAATGTGAGTATATACAAAATAATTTCAATGACATATATTTTGTAGGAAATAAATTTGTAAAATCTTTAAAATATTAAATCAAGAAAAGTAATATAACAGCTATCTGCAAATAATAATTTTTTTTTATAATAGTTTTTCTAAAAATGAAAGAAATTAACTTTTTGCTAAACCTTCTCTTTTTAGAATTTGTCTGATGTAAAGTGATTTCATGAAAGCAAATGTGCCTCAAATTATAAAATTCACAATTTTATAACTTGGTCAAAATTTTAATAATAATTTTTGTTTCATGTGATAACTCAGAAAGAAACTATGTCATGTTTATTTTAAGGAAAGAAAACATAAAAATTTACTTGAGTAGTATTGATAAAAACATGTTTATTACTTTATAAGACTCATAATAAAATTTTTTAGGCATTTTAATTTTACGTACTGGAAAATGGTGTTGCAAAATAGCTTAATTTTTGCATTTCTGTGATGTTTGCTTTTCCGAACACATCAGTGATACAGGTTTCATTTGTTTGTCCTTCCATAGTCATTTACGAAACAAGAGAAATAAAACCTATCCCTTTAAATGAATATAGTCCTTAGGGCTGATAAATTTGGTGCGAAATCGATTTTTGAAATGAAATAGGTGACACAGTATGAGTAGTTTAGAAAATTTCTACAGCACATAATTCAAGAGTGGTCAGAATTCCTCGAAAGAGGCAGGCAGAATATATAAATATTATCCCAGGCTAGAATAGAATTTATTAAACTTGCAATCTGCACAGTCGAATGTTTCGCTTTGAAGATGTGTTTACTATTAAAACCTTTACTAAAAGCTGGGTTTACTGTGCAGCTTAAAGGCGTGGTCAAATAGTAGTGTACTAGTGAGAGGTGCTGACATACATTTTTAGTACCAATTTTTATTTGCATTGACTTTGACTTTAAACTTCTCACATGTGATGACCACATGTCACCATCGCTTAGCCTGTGAAAATTAAAATTTTTAACTGTAGTAAATGTTATTTTGTTTCATAAACGTAGTTGGTCTTTCCTTGCTGCATTTCATGTCAATCACACACACAAAGCAATTCTGGTCAAACAGAACAATCATGCATACATCATATATGCATGTGTGTGTGATTTGATTTGAATACCTCTCTCAAGTAGTGGTGAGGGCACATCATCTTTTTAATAATCTCATCACAAAGTTCTTTGTCGTAAGACTTAAAATTTAGTACTTTATGAAATAGTTCCCGCAAAAGAAAAAGAAATAAGAAAAAAAGTTGACTATATGTAGTCTATATTATTAATTTTTTAATTTTAAATTATAACAAAAAGTAAGTTATTTATAATAGAGTTAAGTTATTTACAATAAATTTTAAATAACTTAAATAAATATAAATTGCCTTGTTTTTAAATAATTCGCAAAATTATCTTTTGAAAAAATTAATAAAAACAAAAATAATATTCCTAAACTATAGTAAATATTTCTATCTTATTAAGAAACCTTATGACGTACTTACAGTTTATTTAAATTTCGCAGATTTGAGAATAATCTGGGTTTCAAGCTTGTCAGACGATTGTAGGATATATCTCTTGAAAGAAAAGAAAACAATAAATTAAAAGTGTGAACAATATCACACAAGGTACATTAGAATCTTTGTCTTTGGAAATGATTGTATAATATAGTTATTTGCAAATAACTTGATATGCAAAATATACATAAAGATATTAATAAAACTTCTAATTTAAAAAAAATAGTGATTCATCAATATTCCAGTAGCAAATACATAAAAATTTGTATTTAATAATAAAACGCAAACCAGTTCACCAAGATTGTGCAATATTTTCTGTCATTTCTTAGAATTTTCATTTAGACAACCAAAACGAGCTTGAACTGAATTAAAAGTAAATATAAAATATTTGTTGCTATATTTCCGCCTGAAAATAAGCGTATTTTCAAATATTTGAGTTTTGCAGGAAGGTTTTGTTTGTTTAATAAGCTAAAGAAAATATATTCCCCTTGATATAACATTACTCAAGAGGAATTATTTATTATATTTTTTTTCTATATTTAATTTTAGAAGAGGCTTGGGAAAATTTACTTTCTTCATAATTAGATGAGCAAATAATTTTATCTTTCAAGACATCCTCAGCTATTATTTTTTTATTTTATCTAGGTTGTTATAGTTTAGTAAAGAAAAGAAATTTAGTTTCTTAAAATAAAGTAAGGGCTTTTGAAGAAACTGAAGCTTCTAAGAAAGTGATAACTTAATATAAGCAATTAATTTCCAAAGCTCATTTTTATTCTACAATAATATATTTTTATTTAAGAGTATTGTTTGAAGAAAAACTTGTTTAAAATATTAGCAATATGTGTTTTTACTCCTCCAATATAATTCATTTTATCAATACAATACAAACATAAAATAATTTGAGCATTTTTTGGTTTTCAGTTGGAGATTTTAAACTGAACAAAAGTATAAGTTTATGTTGGACAAGTATCACCCCTTGAGACAAATGTTACTTTCAAAATTCAAAAAAATTTTTAATTTTCATAATAATGTTGCTCTATTACTGATATTGGGAAGTATAAATGACACTAATAACTCTTGTGTGTCTGGGGTGCGCGTACGTTCTTTGGAATGAAAGTTTAAACAAAAACATGTCATGATAAAAGAAGGATAATTTAAAAAATATTTTATTGTTGGAACAGGAAAAGTACTTAAGTAGATAAACTATTTATACAAATACATACATGAATGCCTAGGTATATTTTACAAATGCTCATATTTAATACGAATATATGTTACATCAAAATATTCTGGAAATCGTGATAAGAATAAGCCTTTTTTTATTAGTTATTTCAGTACATTTTCTTATTTATGTACTTGTTTTGCTCTTTAATTTATGTTTATTACATTTAAATAAGCCGTTTTGTATTCATAATTATAAACGTACATTAGAAAGCAATGCTAATTTTAAGTATATTAAATCAAAATTATTCATTTTGAATAAGAAAAGAAATACACATATTTATAGTATAGTGATTTAAGTTTATTAAATACATATTATATTTCTTTGCCTTTATTTGTCTTTCAAATTGCATCCAAGATTCTTATAGTGTTCTGATTTTTGAATAGCTTTCTTAATAATAATAATAATAACAACATTAACTTATAAAGTATGCTGTTATATATTTTGTATGCAGTAAAATCTTTAAATCAATTTCTTTTTAACATTTTCTTTAGTATCATTTCTCTGTTATATTCATGGAGTTGATTTTTCGACCCACAAGTGTTTAGATTTTATTATAAATTCCCATTTTTACTAGTCACGTCGATTGCTTCATTTACTGACATCTTGTGAAGATGTCTTATATAATATAAAATATTGTGTGTGTGATATTTTTGTTTTAATTAAAATGCTTTTCTCCTCCATGTTTTTGTAATATTAAATATTTTAACTGAACAATTTGTTTAGTTAAATTATCGAATCCGCAAATAATGGTGAACATGTTTAATCGTAAATATAGCAATAAAAATTATTCTGAAAATTTATGATCTACCGACAATTTAACATTATTTATGCTTATTTGTCTTCCGCAAATTTTTCCTGGAGTGTTTGCCTTTTTGTCTATAATAAAAAAGATCTCTTCGTATCTTCCTTATCTTATTCACTACTGCATAGAGAAATTATCTTCGTTGTTGCTTTCTACAGGCACGTAAGTGGTGGTATGAGTTAAGTTTGCTATTTGTGATTATTTGAATAATGCCCATAACTTAGGAAAGATCTTCTGGAAGATGTTAAGTAAGTATTTTTAATCTGAGAATATGATGTTGATAAGTTTTCGCATTATATTTCTACAAAGTTTATCAGATACATAAATTTTTTGGTTATTAATATATTCATGCATGCATAAATATGTACATATATTTCCTTAGTGAATGAATTATTTCATTTTCGGATAAAATATAAATACATAACAATTTTAAACTAATATACTTAAACCAATATTTAAGAACTAATGCATATAGTAAATAAAATTAAAGGAATCATTTTATAATCGTTTAAAATTACTTACAATTCCAGAAGTCTAAATAGAGATTCAAAGGAAGCTTCATTTATTTCTTTCAATAAATTGTTTTTCAAACTTCTGTAAAAGATATATTGAGAAAGATTCACGTGGATAAAATATATCGCTAAGATGAAAAATCAATACAAAAATTCCGATCAAAATTAATGTAATACTAAAAAGGCATAAAGAAAACAAAAGTGTAAGCATGAATGTCTTTCATTCATTTGAATATTGTTGCTCATTCTCCGGGGAGTAGAAAAGATCACTAAGATCATAAATTTTTAAAAAACAAGTAGGGTTGTATGTGTCTTAGACTGTAACACATGATAAAGTAGGAAAATTCGGGCAGGAAGCTCAAAATTTCAGATAATAATATAAAATAATTGATATGTTCTTCATTTACAGTTCATAATATTGTGACAAAACGATGAAAATCAATATTTTTGGTGGAAAAACACATACAAAAATATAGGATAATAGGGAAAATTCTAGTTTGAAATATATTCACATTCATTAATCTACAAACATAATTTTCCATGAAAAGTTTAATATTTTATCATCTTTAAATGTTTGAATATCTACCAGTTTTGAAGTATCACATAATATTTTATAAATATAAGGGGTCCAAAAAATTAGCTGCATCTTTTTCAACCATTGTCCAGAAATGGTTCTATTTCGAATTAAAAACAAGTTTCCAGTTGGGTCTATTTTTATCTGGGATTAATTCTAATCAAAAATACATAAGAAATATAAAGTGTATTTTATTATCTTATGAGGAATATTTTTTTTTACAATTTAATTCACATTTCAGATGTCCAATGAGATTAAGAATTTATTCTCACTTTTATAATTAAGAAAAATGGATTAATCTGTCTTTACGACTGACACAATTTCTTCAATTAAAAGTTCCCTCTAAAATTTTGGAAGATATGAAGTAAACTTAAACCTGTTTTTATTAAATAAAATATTTTAGCAAACTATCTAATATAATTTTCTAAATATTGATCTAAATTGTATCGCTAGTAATAATGTCTAGAGCCACCTGAAAAATTTATAATAAATATTCTCTTGTGACTAAAATGAAATTTTAAATTTTAAATTTTTAACAAAATTTTCTTTTGGTTATATTGGAAATAAAAACAACGTGTTATATGAAAACAATTTATCTGTGACGATTAGCATAATATATGTTTCAAGGTTATTGTCTTTCATTAATTCAAAGATGAGGTTCCCAATCTTTTCCTTTTATAAACGGCATCCTTTTAAAAGAAATATTTCCTTTTTCATTTTTTGCCTTATAATATGTACCAAACAACATTATTCCAATGCTAATATTCATAAAACATTTAGAGATACCATAGAAAACAATTATTTCCTATAGATAGAGAGAGCAGATAAACAATATTCAAAAGTAACAGACAAACTACCAAGTATAACAAAGATAGTGGCCAATATTTTATCATCATTGACCGATGTTCTAGACATCGATGATTACCTAAGTTTGATTTGCAGATGTTAAATAATATTATATGATATTCGGAAATCAATTTTTTAAGCAGTTTAGCAACTATAATGAAATGAATTATTTCAGAACATTATAATTTAGATGTATTTTTTGTTCATTAAATTAATGGGGTACAAATTTTTCTCTGAAATCTTTTGAACACTGAATAATATTGCATGGGTAATATTACTCAGTGAAGGATGTTTAATATTTTTTAACATTGTTGTAACACTCAATGATTACTATGTGAAATGAATTGAATACACATGAGCATTTCTAATAGAATAAACCTAAACCGTAAGCAAATGAATGATAACTGACAGTAAATATTGCTAATAATTAGTGTTGCTGATAATTCCGCAAACCTAAATTACGTTACTACGCGCAATATCCAATTACCAAATACCGATCGCACTCGAACTTCAACTTTGCAATCACGTGCTATTTTAAAATTTCAAATATCAAAACTTTTAATACTTCATTATTACTTACTACAGAAATATTAAAAGGCTAATGACTTAAAACTAATTTCACAAAGATTACATAATAGAAAGCAATTTAAACTATTAATCAATTACAACGGATGAGATCTGGGCAATAAACCTGAATCTGTAGCATAAATAAAATGCATTTTTAAAAAAACTCGATTTTTAATTAACCGGACGCCCACCTTAAGGAAAAGAAAAGAAAAAAACTCCTCTGTACAGCGCAATCTTGGACTGCTTTGAGCCAGGCAATAAAGCTATAATATTAGATTGGGGAAAAATAAATCCATTATTTTTACGTGAACTTTATGTAACTTCTTTTGGATTCACTTTGTAAAAAGGTTTAAAACAGCTTTCATGTAGATTTTTAGGTCTTGCGCGTTACGACTGCTAACATGCGGTTAACTTCGATCATTTTTGATAGTTTATAGACATTTTCGACGATGCTGTATCCACAGGCGAGGTGCATCTCTAACATCAAAAATACCCGAACGGAATCGACGAAACAAAAATTGTATGTAACTGGTTGTTACAGTCTTATATAGGACGATAAACACCTTTCACAATTTTAGCCACCCAGCTATCTTTTTCGCCGTTACAAGAGAAAAACGAAAATGTATCGAATTTTCTGTTTGTTGTCTTCCATTTTTAAAACCTTGTACTCGTAACTGAATTAATCAAACAAAAATTCTCAAGAGGATATTTTAGTGTCAAATGTCACCTTTCCAACGAGCATAAATCTGAAATTGTTTGATGGATACCTCACGAGATATCGATCACTACAGACGTCTACCGAAAAAATAATGGATTTCTTTTTTCCCAACCTAATATAAATAAAATCATTTTTATAAAATCTCGGATTTGAATTAACTGGGCAATGGTACCCTCCTTAAAAAAACTTCAGTGTAGTCCAATCCAGCCCCGATTTAAACTGAGCAATAAAAATAAATCTATATTGTAAACAAACATTCTTATAAAAACTAGTCTTTCTTATTAATAAGCGTTACCACACTGAATAAATCTAAGTACAAGTATGTATGAAAAATTTATAAATGATACTCAATACACACACAGACTCATCTAATCATTACTTGCAGAATCATCGGCACCAGTCAGACAATAGACAAATATTATGACTCACGAAAATTATGCCACGATGTTCTCGGAATGATTACGTGGCCATATATACTCCGCGAAGAAAATAATAACTGAAAATAATAAAAAAAATATAAAGATAAATTTATTTTATAAATTTTCAAAATAACTTTTTATTTAAGAAACTTAAAATAAAAATTTCACTGTAAATTAATCTTCAAAAATTTAATTTTCAAAAAAATTTTTAAACATAAACATTAAATCATCACAGTTCAAAATGTTAAACTGTAATCAAATAAAAATAAATTACTAATCAAGTGCTTCAAGAACTACTAGCATGCATAGCAAATGTGGCGCTTGTACACAATAACGTAGCGTTATAAAACAATAGTAACATCATAAAACGCATTCTGACATTGTAAGTCAGTGTGGCGCATATTATCGCTAGCACAGACACCTAGTCCTTAGACATTATGCTTGATTATAATGTAATTCCTTATATTATTACTAGAGTTTTAATTAACATATTATTAAAATAGAAATGTGTGCAAATGTTTTAAATGGGAAATAAATCATTTTTAAGTCCTATCTGCATTTGGGCTCAAAAGAAATTATTTAAAAATCTGCTATTATTATTATTTATTGCTCTTTACTAATTCACCCTTCGAAGGAAATTATATATGGAATGATTTTTCTATATTTTTGAAAAGTTTCTTAGTAAGAATGGAATACATAGTAAGGCAAATTAGTAACATTTTAATGATAGCTAAAAAAAGTAGTAATAATATTTTTTTTTGTTACCTTAGATATTTCTTTCATTTTAACTTTACTAATTTTTTTTTCTAATTTAGTAGACAATCTTAAATAGAGACCTTACATTTTTAGTTACTGTGATGGATTGTTTAATACCTTAACGTGTAATATAATCTTTATAGTATAGTATCTGATTTAATGTTTGCTGAACAATGTATCAGACTAACTAAATAATTAATTTCTTGAAATTTTTGGAAACATTTTTCCGCCAATTTTTCTTATATGTGTTATATATGTTAACATTTAAAATAAAGTTGAAATTTAAATATAAAATTTGATCCATTTTTTCCCTGAAAATGCGGACACTATTATCAATGAAATAAAAGATCATGCTAAGAAATTTTAATTCATTTTACTTAGTTTGACAAAGAATTCTGCAAATTAAATAATAAAAACTTGTCTATTGATTCGTTAATTTTGTCTATTGATTCGTTTAGTTAAAATAGTTTTGGGAATTCAAGAAGTGAGACTGGTTGAAAAATTTCTTACATGTCTAAGAAAACAAGTTAAAGTTTTAAGCCGTTAGATTCAAGATATAACACAATGAGTCATTTGCTAAAAATATTGTAATTACATTATCCAGAACTTTGATTATAAAACGTGATAAGTAAATTATTCAGCTTAATAAAGAGAAATAATGCTTTTTATAGTTGAAATATTAAAAAAATTTAAATCTGTAAGCTATATTAATTCAATAAATTACTTGTTTATAAGAGTATTAATCAATATTGGCTCATATGTTCGGATTAATTGTAACAACACAGAAGAAGAAGTCCCCATTTTTTATTACTTGTTATTATCGATCATCAAAACAAATAAAAATTACTGTTTAACAATTTTTTGAATATTTCCTTTATAAAATTAACAAGAATAAAAGATTATATAAGAATGAAAGATTTTATAAGATTGAAAGAATTTATTTTAAGAGTGAATACATTTTAACTATTATACTTATGTTATTGTATTTGTTAATTGCATTGAAAACAATAATTCTCTTTATAATTATTGAAAAATTAAAAACAATTGTTTAGCTGTGAATGAGATAGTTAAATATTTGAAATAAATCAAATGTTTGGTGGAATTTTGAAATTTTATACTTAAAATTTTCTTGTTTTCAGGCTTAAGTAATTGTAAATAATTGAAATTCTAGAAATGGCTAACAACTCAATGTTACAGCTGAAGAAAAAAATATGGTTTACAGTGTTTCAGGCGATATCATGCATTTAAAAGTTGAACTTCAAATAAATATATATTTCTAATTTTTATGTAACTATATTAATTTATATTAATTCTTAAATTACAGCCAAACATTCATATCTCAAGTTATAGAAATATAACTGTATTTTTAATATTTATACGACTCATGGTATCTACTTAGATGTATTAGTTTATATTACAGTTTAAATTCCAATGAAACAATCATATCAGAAGATATGAAAACATAGCTTTATTTTGAATATTTTTGACTCTGAATACCTCCAGCTTTTTATAGTGAGAGATGGGGGATAATTGCTTTCAAGTTTTGTATGTAAATGCAAAAAATTGTTTACATTTTTAAATTATTTTGAATAATTCTATTTTGTTTTTAATGTATAATTAAATAATATTCATCTGTAAAAATTTTATTTATTTGATAGGTTCTATAGATTCAATATGAAACAGAAATAAATATAAATTTAAAGCAATTTATTTAAGTGTTGTAAAATTTTATAGTTACACTGTGCTCCGAGTTATTTTTCTTGGTTATTTCTTTCATTCGGCAATTGAAATTTGTGTCCATAGTTAACCTTTTGCTTTTATAACTAAATTAAGTTTAATATTAAGCATAATAAAAAAGGGATTTATGAATCAAACATTTCGTTATAGATTAGTTTTTGATTCTGAAAAAATATAATGCCATATGATAAATTATCAGTCTTATTTTTGCTTTCTTCACTATCAATATGCAAACTTTTTTACTTAATAATGAAAATTTTCTTTTATATTTTCTATCTTTATAAATAAAAACATATATTTTATTACAAGTTTGTAAAGGAAATATTAATTTCATTAGATGCAAGTAATTTTATGTGAATAGTAAACATTTTTTTATCATTCATTAAAATTTTCAAAATGTATAAATCATTAAAACCAAAAGCCGATATATAAATCATTAAAACCAAAATCTTAAAAATCCTTGTATTGAAACTACACTACTGGCCATTAAAATTGCTACAGCAGGAAGAAATGCAGATAACAAAATAATATTTATTGGAGAAATATATTATAAAAATAACAAGTAACTAAATTTTCAAAAAATTTGGCTGGATAGATCCTGAGAAATCAGTACCCAGAACAACCACCTCTGGCAGTAATAACAGCAGTTATTCGCCTGGGCATTGAGTCAAACAGAGATTGGATTGCATGTACAGGTACAGATGCCAATGCAGCTTCAACACGATGCCACAGTTCATCAACCGTAGTGACTGGCGTTTGGTGACGAGCCAGTCGCTCGGCAACCATTGACCAGACGTTTTCTATTGGTGAAAGATCTGGAGAACGTGTTGGCCAGGGCAACAGCCAAACATGTTCCGTATCAAGGAAGGTCCGTGCAATACCGGTAACATGCGGTCGTGCATTATCCTGCTGAAACGTAGGGCTTCGCAGGGCTCGAATAAGGAGTAGAGCCACGGGTCGTAACACTCCAGAAATGTAACGTGCACTGTTCAAAGCACCATCAATGCGAACAAGAGGTGACCGAGACATTTATCCAATGGCACCCTATACCATCACGCCAGGTGATGGGCTAGTATGATGATGACGAATGCACGCTGCCAGTGTGCGTTCACCACGATGCCGCCAAACACGGATGAAACCATCATGATGCTGTACACAGAACCTGGATTCATCTGAAAAGATGACGTCTCGCCATTCGTGCGTTCAGGTTCGTCGTTGATCACACCATTGAAGGCGCTCTTGTCTATGACGCAGCTTCAAGGGAAGCCACAGCCATGGTCTCCGAGCTGAGAGTCCATGCTGCTGCAAACGTCGTCGAACTGTTCGTGCAGACACTTGTTGTCTTCCAAACGACCCCGTTTTTTGACTCACGGCTCGTGACTTGGTTGCACGATCCATTACGGCCATGCGGATAATATGCCTGTCTTCTCGGTTGCTAGTGATAGGTGGCCGTTGAGATCCCGCATGGCGTTCCGTATTACCGTCCTGAACCCATCGATTCCATATTCTGCTAACAGTTATTGGATCTCGACCGACGCGAGTAGCAATACTGCGATAAGATAAATCGCAATCCCGGTACGCTACAATTCGACCTTTATCAAAGTCAGAAACGTGCTGGTACGCATTTCGCCTTCTTACAGGAGGCATCACAACAATTTTTCACCAGGCAACAACGTTCAAATGTAATTTGTGTATGAGGAACCGGCTAAACAATTTCCTCATTTAAACACAATGTAGGTGTCACTACTAGCGCCTGCTTTGTCTGAATGCGCTTAAAAGCTAATCATTTACATATCACAGCACCTTCTTCCTTTTGTATAAATTTCACGTCTGTAGCATGTCGCCTTCTTGGTGTAGCAATTTTAATGGCCAGTAGTGTATATTTGAAAATAACAATGAATGAAATTTGATTTTTCTATTTATTTTGAGTCTCTTAATTTTATTTTAAATAAATGTATTTTGTAAATAGTTTCAAATTTTAGCCTACATTTAATGACAAGGAAATAGTTGAATTATCTTAATTTTTTTACGCCATGTGTTTCAAACTTTTTGAAACATAATAATTTTAATTACCAGATAACAATATCTCAAATTTACCAGTATAATTAAAAATTTATATTAGTTGTAGAATAACATAAATTTTGCTTATATGAATATATATATAGTACTATTATATTATCTTATTCGGGAAAACCTTGTTTTCATGTGTATTTTTTATATTGTAAATTCATAATTGAATGTCATTGAGATTCAGAGATCAAGGAAAAAAATATTTTTTTAAGTGCTTTTGTACAGAAATCCAATTGCTTTCTTATAAGATAAGTTTAAACAAAATATAAGTATTTACTTAAGGAGACAAAATATTAATAATTAAGTAAAAAATGCTCTCAAAGTCAAGATATGATGCAAATTTTATTTGTGATTTATTTTTTGAAATGCTTCACAATTAATCAAGCTCGTAGCAATTGCTTATTTTCTATGTTTTTTCTAAAATACATTTGACTCACATAAAATTTTCAAATTTTGATGGATTTTTTCTATATATTATATACTTGGAATAACACCCTTGCAAATTTGATTTCTATATAAATCGAGTTTTATCAGGAGTATAATTTATCAATATATTTACATACGTATGTCTCTGTCTTTATATATTGTTTTTACATAAAGTAAAAATATAAAGTCTGTATAAAGTTTTAATTTTAAAATTCTATAGTGTCATTGATCAAAAGAAATTCCTACAATCTCTGAAATTTCTATTCGGTGACACTGGAGATTCGCTTCAGTAACATCTTCTTTCTAGTCTGAGAAATCCCATGACTTGGATATCGAAGGATAGTATTTTATTTGTATGGCTTTTTCTTCACATTTTTCTGAGTCTCATGTCTTTTTATTTTGTCCTAATATTATTTTTAATTTGTAAAAAAAAATTATTTTGTTGCCAAGCAAAATTATAATTTATCATTAACGTCAAAAGGAACTGAAATTAATATTTCAACTATAATTAATTGTAAAGTATAGAAATGCAATTTACTGTAAAAAAATTTAGGTAATACGAAAGAAGTTTGTGAGATTTCTAAAAGAGAGTTTAAGGGAGTGTCTGAATAAAAGTAAATAGTTCAAATATTTATATAAGTTAGAATGCTAATCGTAAACATGACGCAGATAAGTGGAATTTATAAAAATGTTCAAACTCATACACATTCCGAATATCATCAAGCCAAATATATTCTAGAAGGTCAAGTAGTTATTATAAGTAATTTCTTAAACAATTGTTAATCTTTATCAAATAATTTCCGAAGGAACCAGATGAAAGTTGTCTGCCGATATCTAGATATACATTCCAATATTTTTAACTAAATTTTGGCCAGTTATTATGGCCCATTACTATTTCATATCATTGATTTCACAGCAAGTAGTATTTTGATTTTATGTGTGTCTTGGGAAAGTTGGAACATTAGTAAACTATGATCGTATAAGCAGAAATTCAAATTACTCAAAACAAAGTTCTCAAATAACATATCTGCATATTTAATGTTTTGTCAAGTCATAACTTTCATATTAATGAATGTCATTTTAAAGATAATGCGAATACAACTTTACGTGTGTCAATATATCAACATTCATAGCTAATTAATTTAAATTTATATTTAAGGTATATTTTATGACATAGAAACACGAACAGCATAATTAATTTCAGGTTCCTTAGAGTATCAGCTTATATGTAACTAGAGAATAGTTGCACTATACAAAGAAATTAATATATTACAAAGAAATCATTAGTTTCACTATCTACATTTTTCCTCATTTATTTATCACACCAGACAATGTATATTTCATACTTGGAGATATATTTTTTTCTATACATAGGTAGTTTGTAACTTTTGATGGTAAAATGTAATTCCAGTAAAAGGTAGAGGACTAGATAGTAAAACGTAAATTACAGTAAAATGATTTAAATAATTAAATTTGATATAAGATGAGTAAAAATCATAATTAGAAAAGCCTTGAATTATTTTTATGCATGATTTTTCATCAATATACATTATGACTCATTCTCTTGGAGATCTCTATCGATTGTTTGATCAGGCCAAAAAGGCAGTGGAGTAAAACTTCGGTCGCATTGGTGTAAGGATCATTTATTATTTTCTCTCTTTTTGATAATAAGTATTAAACTTAACTGTGTCAATAAATAAAATATAATTATGCAAGGTGCACTTATATACCTGTGTAGCTCAGAACTTATGCGGCGCGTAACGGCCGAGTTGGTCGCTGTGATTGTTATGTATTTCGTCTAGTTTTAATTTTAAAATGTTTTTTTTAATGTTATTACAATCCATAAGATTTATTTATGATAAATTCTTTTTAGAAGAATTATTTCTGCATACATCTACCTAATTCTGTTGTGTTTATACTGTGCACGTTTTCATACGGACAAAAAGGTGAAACTATTTTACAAACGTATTAAATAGTTGCTAAATGTAAGAAATTTATGAAATGTATGAGAAAAATTATGAAAATATTGAAAATGTTTTTACTTTTGTCCTTACCATCCTCTTATATTACAATTAGTTGCTTTTCACATGTTCCTCATATGTGCCAAAAAATGAATACTTTTTTCACAAACAAGTTTTATTAAAAATTCTCCTTTTTATAATTTTATCAGATTTTTAAAATTTCTTTTCACACATAACGTAAATAACCCTCTATACAACTGTTGGCAGGTTTTTATCTTCACCCTTTTAATTTAGTGTAACTCTTGTTTATTAGAATTTTTTTAAATGATTGAAGTATGATGATAAAATTTTCATTTTGCTACACATGAAGAGTACCAACCATATCAATAATATTTACAAAAATATTATATAAAAGTACCATAAACAGAAACATTTACCCTATTACTTAATAATCCTTTATATCTTTTAACAATTTTATATTAATAGCATTATTATAAAAAATATTATTTATTATTTTTCATTTAATTCAAAATCTAATTACTTAATATCTCAATAAAATGTCAATAAAATTTTTAATTGAAGACAATTTGCTAATGATAAGGTAGTATAACGTATAATAATATAAAAATTGTACTACTTACAATACTTCTAAAGAGATTAAATTTTTGAATGTTGCATTTTCAATTCTTTCAATGTAATTTCTTTCTATACCTCTGGAAGATAGAAAATAAAATTAGTTCTTATATTCTGTCAATTTTACTGTTCGTAGTTTTTCTAACAGAATAACTTTCCAAAATACAAAGATATGAAAGATTTGAAATTAGCACCTATTAATTTGTCATTTCATAAATTTTCCATTCGGTTGTCATCTGCAACATTGGTGACATTAAATAAACTTCTAAACTCCTTATGAGACAATGAATGGTATATTTGTTGTGATTGATATCATAAAGTTATTTATTTAAATTTTAAACATGAATACTAAAATATTAACCCTATTAAAAGAAATTACGTATAAAATGTGAGGATTTTAGGACAAGGGAAGAGGATTAGACCTCAATCTAAAAAAGGTCTAAGTTTAATGACATTGTAACTATAATAAAAAAATTGTGAATTAACAAATAGATATTCAAATCCAGTTAATCAAAAAGGAGTATATTATAATATACTTCTTTGTGTGGGTGTGAAATGTACTTTTTTTGAAATAAGCTACTCTATTTTTTAAGGTAGAGCAGGGATGAGCAACACGCTGCCCGTTAGACATGTTTATGCAACCCACCAAGTATTTCTAAAATTGAACTTATTATATCAGCTTTCTCCTATCAATGTTATAAAATTAATTATAATAAAATGGTAGTACATACTAAACCGAAACATTTTTTTTCTAACGAGTTACTCACTTATCGGTTGCTCGTTCAAACTTGCTATACAAACGCGCCGTGCCTGTCTTTGCTTCTTTCACACAATCAGTTAGATTGGTAATCAGTTGACTAGCAATTTTAACAATTCTTATGTTTCTTGAAATGCAAGAGTGCAATATTATTGTCAAATAATAATATTGGAGTTTCTTTAATTCAAAATAAAGTTTCCCTACAAATGTTTGTAACTTTCAAATTTTTAATCCATAATAGCATGTCGGGGGGGGGGGGAAGGAAGGTTTGTGACAGGCATTTCCAAGAAAAGTGGAAATTTTATTATTTTTTTATTTTCGTCAAAGATAAACCTGTATCCTTAATATGCTCAGAGACTGTGTCAACATTAAAAGAATCTAATATAAAAAGGCATTACGATAAGTAAACATGAGCAAAAGATATAAAAACTTAACAGGACAACTCCTTGGGAAAATAACTGGCTATTTTTAAAAATCAAGCTATGTTATCAAATAAGCAGTAAAATCTAGTTTTGTTGTTAGTAGAATACTGATAAAAAAAATTTAAACCTTTTGCGGATGGAGAGATGATAAAAGAATGTCTGGCTGCTGTTGCAGAAATAACATTTTCTGATAAAATAAATATTATTTCAATAATTAGTTATTTGCCACATGTTACAGTACCAATAATAAAACTAATTAATTTTAAGTCGCGCGCGCGGTAAATCACCGTAAATTTAAAGAAACCCTGAAAGAATTAGAAACTGAATATGACGACATGGTTTTCAATACCGAAGTTCGCTGGCTTAGTAGAGGTGCAATGTTAAAAACAGTATACAATGTAAAAATCGAAATACAATTCTTCTTGGTTATGAAGGGATATGCCCTTTCTCATTTTCGTAATAAAGAATCGATGTGCGATTTTGGGTTTCTTATCGATAGGACTCAGCATCTCAATGATCTTAATGTGGAACTTTAAGGCAAAGGGAAATTTATTCACAATTTGTAAAGTAAAATTCAGAACTTTGAGCACAAATTAAAATTGTAGAAACAGCAACTTTTACAGAATAAATAGTCTCACTTTCCACATTTAGAAAAATAAAACTTTACTATTCCTTAAAATTACGCACAGTATATAGATGAATCCTTTTAAGAGATCCTTTAAATCAACGAATTTCAATTACGATTCCAAATGTTCAAAGCTGAGAAGACAGCAGTTTTCATGTAAAAATGTTTACCTCGTCATTTAATATCGTTATGGATAATGTTTCCTAAGACTTTCAAATGCAAGTGATTGACATGTAAAACAATACAGATTTAAAAAAATGTATTCTTCTCAGTGAACATCGAAAATTTTTATAACTCTTATGTGAGCCCTGAGAAATTTCCACTTTTGACGAAAAATGCAAAACAAAGATGTCTCTGTTCAGAAGTACATTTGTTTGCAAACAATTATTTTTAACCATGAAGTTAATTAAAAATGACCACCGATAAAGACTGAGTGATACACGATTAGAAAGCTGCGTACATGTAGCTATCTCATCAATTCCGGCTAATATTGATCAGCTTGTATATAAAAAAAAAAACAATGCCAAATTTATCATTAAAAATTTCAAGTAAATTCGTTTTTCTGTTCTTTTCCTTTTTGTTTTTATTTTGCATTAAAATTTGTATATGAAATCTTTACTTTTTTTTAAACTTGATATTTTTTATTCTAATGTTTATTATAAATAAAGTTTTGTAAATTATTTAGTAGTAAAACCTGGGCCGCGCATAAAGCTTTTCTTTATGCGCGACCCAACAAAAAATTTAAAAATTTAAATTGGCCGGTTGATTAAAAAGGTTGCTCACCCCTGAGGTAGAGTATTCAGTTAATGAGTTGGGAAACCATAATTGTTGAAAACCTGTTTTTGTGACATGTGATTCATATCACCACTGACACATGATTTAGTAACAGGATAGAAACACGAGTACAGGCAAAAATTGAAAATTATATTCAAATCTTTAGAAGAGAAATAATAATATTTCACATAACAAAAATTCAAAAATCAAATTAATTACGCTTAATACTTTGGAATCTTAAAAGTAATTTTAAGAAAATTTTATTGCATGAACAAAATATATAAAATCAAAAAAGAATAAATAAATTGATATTAATTATCTTATAACATGTTGATGTCAGGATACAATGTAATTCAAAATTATTTGGTTCTCAGAAAGATAACAGATATAATAAATCTAACGAAAAAATTGTAAGTATTTTCAAATAATATCATGAATATTTTATACTCACAAGTAATAAAGGTTTTCTAATGATGGGAAAACATCAAGATTTGTTATTTTGTTATCATTTATGTCCCTGTTTTTAAAAAAATACAATAATTTATTATATATATATATATATATATATATATATATCAGTATAAAAACTAATATTAATACAAACAAATTGAAATTTAGAATGTTTTCATTTTAAAAAGTTTCTTATTTTTTTTAAAATTATACCTCTAATTTATATCTTAATTTCTAAATTAGACAAGAGCTACATATTGAAATAGTCCAAGAACTAATCTCTAATGACAATAGTAAGAATAGCCTTTATATGCTATTCGTACTATTGTCATTAGAGAATTATTTTCCATTGTTATTAGAGAATATAACTTGTGAGTTTATTTATATATGATACATAAATAAAAAAACTTACAAATTAATAACTTTTTAAGATTAACGCAACATTTCTTAAAGAATTAATGTTAATTTTCTATATTAAGTAAGTTTGAGAGAAAGGTTTTGTGAAAGCTGGAGAAAAATTTTCTTGTTCTAAAAGTGGAGTTTCATCAGTAATTTGAGTTCTCTGTCATTACGTCATCATCTCTGTCATTCTAACAGTACACTCTAAAATATACTAAAATAGGTTTGTACAAATCAGCATCCTTTCGTGATTTAAAATATAACGAAATCTAGTTTGGTTAGGGATGTCAGTTATATGTAAGTTGCACCATATATTAAGTTGCAATTTAGACTGTTATTAAGAGACAGTGTAAAGAATTTAATTAAGATAAAATGTACATCTTTCTTTTATTCAGCTTAAGAAAAGTTCAACAGCTCTTTCAAATTAGTAAGGTTTGATAAATTTAGGAAAAAGTGAGAAGTGTAAAGAAGTTATTGAAAACTTTTTTTTGTAATCTGAAATCATCGTAAAACGAAAGAAAAGTCTTTCATAACTTGAGTGAGACTGCATTTAATTTTTGTTGAGAGCTTTATGTCTTATATTTTAATGAGAAATAATTAATTACTATGATATGAAATTGATTAAATGTACTAATAAATGAATAAATATAATTTACAGCTACAACACAATCATAAATTCTATTCAATATTATATATAGTGTGTCTGGTAAATTTGTGGAACTCATAATCTGATCCAGCTTGTGAGGTACAAAGTAAGAAACTCTTATTCATGCTTATGAAGATTATTAGCTAATATCCTTATTATTAGAATAAAATAATAGTCTAGGCAACAGGTCTGTTTAGAAAAAGAAGCATAACAAATTTCATTACTTACAAAACTTCTAAATGTGGTACATCTGTTAGAACAGCCATTATTAGATCTTCAATGCAGTTACTTTGCAAAAATCTGAAAATGATTTAAATGCTTAATTTGTTATTAATGCATAGTTTGTAAATAAATGAAACAAGTGTAGCCTTTTAATATGCAAAATGTTTAATGAAAATTATAGGCTATTTGCTGTATTCTATTATGGAAAAATAAGCAGAAATTTGAAATATCAAGCTATTTGAGAAAATAAGCAGATAACGAAAATTCGAAACAAAAAATATTTTATCAATTACTAGCAAGGAAAATGAAAATTAATTTCAGTTAGCTCTATTGAGAAATTTTTAACTACTGTTCGGAATTTTTTTCAATAAACTTCTTTTATAAATACACTCAAGTGGAATATCGTTCGCATTAAATTGTTCGGTATACCAACTGATAACTCTTAGAACAAGTACTTTTACGAAACAAGATAACTATAAGGAAAATCTACTCTTAAAAGTATAGTGCTCTAGTTGTCAGAATTATTTTAGAATATTGTGTCTCGAAATACAATATTTGATTTTTCCAAATGCATAAATATCCATATTTTGAGTGAATATCCGAGACGTCTGGCTTCTGTTGAATCAATCTCTGAGAATTAAAAGTGTTCGTAAAGCTATTAATTAAATTTTTTTTTAAAAAACGCCGTGTATCTAAGATGTGAGAAATCAGTCTTTCTTTTAAAACTCTTTTTTTTACTTCATTTTTTAATTTTGCTTCCTAACGTTATGTAAAATTATTCTTAAATCTAAATTTATTTCTAGAAGTACCGTTTCAGTTTTCGAAAATGATTGTCTTATTTTATTCCATATTTCTTAATTTGCCATTTATCAGCTAGCCTATAAGGATCTAATTAAACTCACTTAGTTTAAGGTATCTAGTTTTGGACTAGTTTTTTGAGCTGCTATAATATTACTTTGTCAACTGCTTTTCTTCATTCTTATAAATATATTTTGCATATTTTTTCAAATTTAAGTATTCACTTTTGGTTGATATACTGCAAAATTGTTATTGTTTATTGATTTTCCTTTCCTGGCATCAACAAACTTCATGGCATGCACATGAAAAATTTAGCCATTATAAGTAATAGTTTTTAACCGACTGAGCGGCGCAGAAAATTTCAAGAATCTGTGAAAATTGTTTCCTCTTTAAAACCAGATGTACTACTTTTTCATTCCATAACCATACTTTCCTAAACTATACAAATATCATCGACTGTTTGCCATTCTCATTGGGAAGATTTCCAACCCCCCTGAAAAGTGTCATATCGCTCAATTTAGAGGGAGGGAATGTCATATATGCTTAACTATCCTATCTAGGTTGCATGTATTTACCAATTTGCCAGAAAGAACATTGGTCCATACATATGTCTGAGGTGTTCAGCTTTTGGCCGTGGACCTCTTTTATAAGCAAAATTAAACAACCTAAATTTAGACTAAAATGTCTGTTTCACAAAATAATTTCATGAATGAAGGGGCAAAGCACTCCCAGTACTAATTCACATGGTAGTGTGAAACATGGTAAAATAAGTGAATAAAATTATGAATGAAAAACACGATAAACAAAATATGTACAACGAAGGATGGTAATATCTAAAGCAAGATGGAGAATGTTAACAAATCATTTTGTAAACAAAACATGGTTCATCTACGGGGGAGCCCGAGAGATGGCGCAACGATAGGAGACATGAGTTTGTTTGTTTACATAAGTTTGTTTGCACATTTAAAGGTCGGTTAAGTACATTGCCAAGAAAGTAAAAATAGGAAAAAATTATATATACAGAAGATAATCCGTCATTAAGGACTTTCTAGTTGATTACAAAAGGGAAAGCTTGAATGTAAACAAAGAATTAATTTGTGAGGAGGTCTTGAGTCATCTACGGGTGATACCAATAGATGGCGCCACGATAGTAATCAGGATTTTTGTTTATGAATTCATTTGCTTACATTTTTTTAAAATAGCCGGATGATGGAGAAAGCCGTAGGACCGATCTGGGCCTATTGAAATTTTTAATGTCGTATGGGTAATAATTCTCATTATTTTGAATTTCAATATTATTTAGTTCATAGAGTTTGTTGGAAAATTTAAAGGAGAACGTTTTTATGTAATTTGTTAGGGTGTGCATTGCCAAATTTTTTCTAATGAGGTTGTTCCTGAAACAACGTTCAGCTTTACTAATTAACCTGAGAATTTTATTTTGCTGTTGTTTTAGATTAGTGATACAAACACCTCCCCAGATTGGGGAGGCGTAGGTAGTGATTGGTCTCAGGATCGAGATATATATTAACAGCTTATTTTTCATTGATAATCGAGAATTATGATACATTAGAGGGAAAAGAGCAGTTCTAGCACTGATAATCTTATATCTCATGCTCTGAATATGGGTTCTCCAGGTGAGCCTTTTATCAAATGTAACACCCAGATATTTCACATTATTTTGCCATTGTATATCGGTTCCCAGCATTTGGATATTAGAGCAGGTGCTCCTTTTCCTGGTAAAGAGCACAACATGTGTTTTTGAAATATTAATTTTGATTATCCAGTTGGTGAGAGCCAATTTTCGATTTCTGCAAGATGCACATTTAAGTTATCGCTTATTGTTTGGTGGTTCGAATCCGAAGATAAAATAGCAGTGTTTCCTGCAAAAAGAGAGATGATATTTTTGTCATGGTGTGGTAATTGTTAGAAAGAATTGTACATCCCAATAAAAGTGGTTAAAACTAAAACGTATATATTATTTTTGTTTCAAACTTAAAAAGCAAAAATAAATAACTGTTTTTTATGTAATTGAAAATGATTGAAGAAATTCCGCAGTGATTTTAGGTTGTCTTGGTAAATAACATGAAGTTCAAAGAAAAGCAATATCCTCAAATTATTATGTTTTAGATTTTTTACCCTATTTAATTAAGTAAATAGCTTTTCATATAAATCACACATGCATTTAGATTTGTTGCATCAATTTTTTTTATTTTATATGAACATCAACAAATTTTTATTTTATATGTACACATTTCTATGTAGTAATCAGTGTGGTAAGTATTTACATGAAAACAAAAAGCGTAATTATTTTTCAATTTTTTATAATATTATTTTCAAAAAGAAATATCTAGATGTTTTGAGATAAATTATTTGAAATTTTTAATTTATTTATCTGAATGTATTGAGTTTAAACAATTAAACATAACATTAGAAAACTTGCATAACAATCTGAATAAATGTGTGTAATGTTTTGAGAAATTCTTGATTTGTTCTATATCTGAAGAATTATTTTCATCTTATATTTAAATATTTGGAAAAGTTTTTTTTAGCTCAAAACAATTAAATATTTACAAAAAAAAAAAGGATTAATTTTCATTCGTGTATTTTTGTTTATGAAAATACAATTATTTAACCCAAAATACATGTAGATAAAAACTTGCATTAACATTGTTCTGTATAAATTAAATTAATAAAATTTTAACACATAGTTATATTTGCTGATTGCGTACTTTCGTAATTATGATATTTCTTATGAATTTATATTCTAAAACAAAATTATAAAATCATTTCTTACTTTTACAGTTATTTTTCATTTATATTAAAAATTTTATTTAAACATTTTTAACAAGATATTTATTAAATTAATGTTATTATTTTAGTCGAAAATTATTCCAAGTGATGGACGAAAAATAAACTGGGTAAAAAACATTATTTGTTAAGTATTCAATATGCAAATTTTCATCAACTCAAAATAATATTCTATTATTATGAAACAATTTGGGGAAATAGAAAATGAATTTGAAACTCAAAGGAATTTAAATTAAATTTTTTCAATAGATGTGACAACCTTTTCTTTATGAAAATTTTTCAAAGCACTTTACATTATTTGAGAGAGATTATTGCCGTCCTTATTATATATTTTCTTTCATCTGGAAATACATTTTTCTCAATTCTTGGAGTTAAACACTTTGATAGACCTCATTGTGATTTGAAAAATATATACTGCTATTTAGTAATTTATACTAATAAATGAGTTGGTGTGTTGCTTATAAGCTCAGAGGATACGTAATATGAAGGCGGCATTGATTCCATTGTCATTGATTCCATTTTAAAAGTTACAGATGTAGAAACTTACTAATTATTTCATTATTTCAAGTAAATAAATATTTTTCAAATCCTTTTAATATCATAATACTTTCAGCACACATAACAAAGCTGATTTTATTTATACATTTTTAGAATTCAACAGTCTAAATGAATAAGAAATTTAATAAAATTATTAATTTGTTTAATTTTTTTTAACCGAACTAAAAATATATATTACTTAAACTCTTTTTTTAATAGATAACATTTGTTTGTTTAATTAAAAGCGTTAAAGCCCAAATTTTTTGGCTAAATTGTTTTTTTTTCAACTCGTAACTGAACAACCTTAGATAAAAGATCACTTGTCACAGCACATGAAAATTAACTTCATTTGTTAATCTGAATTGAAATATATTTCAGTGCATGTACTATTAAGAAACTTAAATTGTTACGTTCAATTTATTTCAATATGAATGGAATATTTGTTTCCATACGTGCATTACTCGAGTTATTTTTTAAATGTTAGGGTATATGAATTGAAATTTATGCATAATTACAAATAAAAACAAAAGAATTCTTACAACTTAATTTGGCAAAATCACTGTACGAAAAAAAAAAAAAAACTTTTAAAATTATAATGAGTTTCTATTGACTTACATTTAATTTTACATAATATAATATGTAACAAAGTACTTAGAGGTTATTATTAATTCATTATAAAAATATTTTTATGAAAAGTTCTTGCATTCGTAATATTTTATTATATTACGAATGCAAAACCTTTACATAATTATAATATATGTCTACTATATAAAGTTTCCTAATTAAAGAGACTATGTATAATTGAGAATTGTAATGTTTCCTTGCGAATTTTTGTTTTTTTTAATTGATTAGAGACTTATTTTATTGTCATTTATAAAAAATATTCCTGTTATATTTTTTATGAAAAATTTGCCTTTCCTTTAAATAGGAAATTATATACAATATAAGTTTAAAATCTTTTTTTGTGCATTCTTTTTAGGATTTGATTCATTAGATTCTAGATTTGAAATTTTTTAATTTCAAAAACTAACTGGTAAGAATTTATCCATTTACTTATGGTTTTCATTAATCAATATTTCCGAAAATATTTTTGAATAAAATGTTATGTAAGTTCTTAGTTGATACAAAGATAGAATATATCATAAATATGTGGCAATGAATCAGGGTAAGAAAGCAATTTCTCATTTGTTTAGAATAATCAAAATGCTTTATTTATATAAGTAAACATCCTCCCCTTTCATTCTTTCCCTGACTAACAGGAAATATGCTTAAATCGTAAAGGAAGTCACAGGTGATTTTTCTTCTTATAAACAAACTCCTGTCGCGCATATAGGAATCCATTTGAAATAGTATTGTCGAATACTTATAAAAATTTCAGAAAAAATAATTTTAGCCTTCAATACTCAACTGTCTCGATCATTAATTTCGCAAAGGTTTAATGAATTTTATTGAGTAAGGATTAAAGGAATACATATAATTAAAAACAAAAGAATATTATTTAATTTGGCAAAAGCACCAGATTTATCTGAAGAAAATTGATAATATTATAATGAGTTGCTTTCTATTGATATTTTACGTGACTTTTCAATTCACGTAAAATAATACATTGAAAATATACCACGAATTCTTTCTTCCTTCATTATAAGAAAGTATTTTTACAAAATGGTGATGAATTCGCAACATAATATTATGCTCTCGCGAAAGGAAAAAGATTTATATGTTATATCTGTTTTATATAGTCTCTTAATTAAAAAGGCTTTATGGAGAATATAGTTTCTTAATTTAAAATTTGAATTTTGATTAAGAGATATAAATTTTCTTAGTGTATTTATTCTTTATTTCATTGATTAGAAATTTAATTTACTGTCATTCCTAAAACTTATCTCAATTATATTTTTCATGAATTTATTTATATTTTTCATTAATATCATTTTAATGATCCAAAAACTCGCATATAGAATATACCATTTTATGTTTAAATGATAAATCAGGAAAATGAGTTTCTAATTCAAATGAGAAAAGTAAAGTAGATATTTCACGATTTTACAACAAGAAATTCTCTAGTTAAGATTATTTTATTTAAAAATTTCTTTTATATCTAATATGGATCGCGTTAAAGATAATTATCTGTAGAATTAAAGTATTAAAACAATTTGCTTAAGTTAAAAATAAATTTGGTAATAAAATAATTACTTTTTGTAGGTTAAACGTTTAATTGATTAGATGTAGCATAAATATGATTTCAACTAATCACTAATACACCATTTAGAAAGTATCATTCCATTTCACACACCTTCTAAAATAAAAGAGCTAAAACTATTTTCTACATAAAAAATTTTAGCAATACAATTCCAGTAAGAAATTTTATTTTCATAAATTCCTCACTAGAAATTTATTGTTGTGTCATGTAGAAAAATTATAATATGTATGCAAGTAAATAAAAAAATATAGAGAATAAAATGACTTTCACAGCAGAACAAAGATAATATCAGAAATTTTGTAATTTCATT
The DNA here is from genome assembly GCA_026290005.1 of Latrodectus geometricus. Taxonomy (NCBI): domain Eukaryota; kingdom Metazoa; phylum Arthropoda; class Arachnida; order Araneae; family Theridiidae; genus Latrodectus; species Latrodectus geometricus. The sequence continues at coordinate 458,107 of JAPDSC010068425.1, forward strand.
TTTACTAGAGAAAATTTATAATCACATAAGATGCTTGAGAAATACTATCTTTATAATATTGATATATTAAAATAATGACTTTATATGGTGTAACAGTAAATATTGTTGATATATTTTTGAATATTATGTTTCATTAAAAAGAAAGAATAGTCAAAAACATGTATAATATTGTCAGCTCCGACTCTTATGACAGTCATGTTTGTTGATGATATTTCTGTTTTATTATTAATATTTGAAGTGTATGTTAAAAGAAATTAAAGTAATAACGAAATAAAATGTAATATGCAGAGAGTAAACTTAAAAGTAAATTTTTTCCAATGCACAAAAATAAAAATGCAAATTAAATGAATTATAGTAATTTGAACTTAAGGTAAATATTACTAATTACGGAAAACCCATCGCTTTTACTATTACAGCTTTGAGCTCTTTCACTGGAAATTAAATAATTTCCATTTACGAAATTTATTTGTTTATTTCAGTAATAACTTGTTGATAAAAAAATGCCCTTAAAACAATAAAAACTGAATTAAATTAACTATAATGTATGAAATAATTAGTATAAGATGGAAAGTTATCAAAATTTAACTTAGAAAAGAAGGCAAGTGTTGCAAAACATGTCAAGTCTTTAAAGAACATCGATACACGTTAACATACATTTATTTATAATATCTTCTATCACCTCAATAAATCAGTTTAATTCATTCAATCTAATATACTCAGGAACAGTTAATTTTTATAATTAAAGATAAACAAAATATTTGTATTTCTAATTATAATAATGAAAGATAAATAATTATTAATATTTGTGCAAGTTACAAAAAATGTTCGCATCGTATATATGTATCGTATTTTAAGTTTTTTTGTACTTTTATGCAAGGAAATGAGCTTTATAAATAGAGTCTGTAATTTACACTTTTAAAGGAATCTTGCCTTTCTAAAGTACACAGTAAAAACTATAACATAAATATGTCTGAAGTAATTTTTTATTTGTGGTTAATTTATTTGACCAATGGATCATTAATAAAAAATGTTTTATTCTGATGAGTCTTAATATTAAATTTTAAGTTCTTTTAAAAAAATTCATATAAATTAAGAATTCAGTATTTCTTTACACGCACTCACACATATATATATGAAATAATAAAAATGTGTATTCATATTTTTATAATAAATTTTCGAACTTTGAATATGGCGAATTTTTTACATGGCATTACGATATTTAATACTCTTAGCGAATTACCAATGAAAAATATTTTTAGCTGATGAATGCTATATATTTGCTAAAAAATTGAGAACCCATTATTATTTTAACTTATGTATAAAAATTGATTAAACGTTGAATAATTTCAATTTAATATACTAAATTCATTTTACTAATAGAACGTATTGCTTTATCAAAGAATATTTAACAGATGAATTATTCGGTAAGGAAGTATAATTTTATTAAAGAAAATTATATAAGAGCTTACAGCCATCTTAAGTTTTCGAGGCCTTTAAATGCTTCTGTCTTTAAGGTCTTAATTTGATTTTTCATCAGACTTCTGGAAATTAAAGACATACATTATAGTTAAAAATAACATTATGACAAAATTATCAATAGAATACTATCAAACAATGCATATATTATACATATGTTGAAATATTTATTATGTAAATCAACACTGCATTAAAAAAATATTTTAATTGCAGAAAGTCAAGATATTTGGCACAGTAAATTATAAATGTATTTATGTAACACATGTATAAAATTTTAATAGCAAACAAAGTATCGAAGATTAACACTGTTCTTACCTCATATAGGTTAAGATCAACCATGTTGTATGCACCTTATTAGATAATGATAATTTTTTTACTTTTATGGTAAAAATTATTATAAATAACACTTTTTTATCCCACTTCGTACAAAAAGTAAGCTATAACTTAAATGAAATGCCTTTAAAAGAGTGAAATTGACGAAAACATTTTTATTACGAGCACTGATTTTTTCACAGATGAAATTAAATTACAAATAAAATTGACTATAGACAGAAGAATAATGAGAATAAAAAATATTCAACATTAGAGACATAAATTGCGTAGAATGGCAATGCTTGATTGAATATATTTCATTTCTATAAATTGAAAATAACAATTAAATATTTACAATTACTATTCATGGTTTAATCAATTATCTAGGTGTAAAAAACATAAAAATGTATGAAATACTTACAGAAGAGTGACGTTGGGGAGATCCAAAAACGATCCTGAATCAAGAAAAGGTATTTTGTTGCCTTCGAAGTGGCTGAAAGAAAACAAAACAAAGGCTTACAAGTTTTGACTGATAACTCAAGAAATTTCAAGTAAAATAACACAAAAAAATTTTAAAAATGCTGTTGAAAACTTTCCTAACGCATCCGTAATAAGTAAGTAATCAAGAAATAGATATGTTTTTAAGATATTTAGTATATTTAACATATATTAGTTTAAGATATTTTGTATATTTAACATATGTGCAATGTCTTTATTATTTTCATATAATTTATATATTAATACCACTTTATACAATAAACTGTTAGTGGTGGTATGGATAAAGTTCTAGAACATGCTTGAAGAAAGTTTTTTTAAAAGAAAACTGTAAAGTATTAAACATTTCATTTTCCTTTGTGTTGAGGTCAAACTACGAGTTGAAAAAGGGATATGTAAATTTTTACACTGAAAAAGTATAATCATTATTTGACAGTTGTTAATATATATAATTAATCAAATATAAGTTATTATAAAATGGTATCACTTCTTAATTATTATCACATGATTTTTAGCCATAATGTAGCTCCTAAAAGGATGAAATGTTAAGATATTCAAATGAGTTCATAACATTACTAAGCATTAAAATCACCTCAGTTTAGAACTCAGTTGTAATTTTCATTAATCCATAATATATCAAATTATGAATACGTTGCAATTTTTCTCTACTGGTTTTTACAGAGTTTTAAAATATGATAACTTATAAAGGTATAAAAATAAAAAAACTAGTATTTTAAGAATTTATCAACTGAAAGGAAATAAACAAAGTTGGTATTTAAAAGTACTGGAGAAATTTTAGTAATAAGATATGAGTATCGAGAGAAAGATTGTAAACTGTTTCATCAAGAATTTAATAAGACTTTTTGCATTGTCTACCAGAAATTAAGGAAAAATCACAAAAATAGAGATAATAAAAAGCTCTCCCCAAAATAGCCAATTTAAATGAAATTTGAATATGTTGGTAAGTAAAACGAGCTGAACAATATGACATTTTAAAAAATACTGGTGCTGCTGTTGGAATACGTCATTTGCGAGGGGCATAAAAATGGATGTCTCAGAACAAGGTGATAATTGTCGTTGCGTGTCTGAGTTTAGAAAAATGGTATATCGAAATTGTAGCAATGGCCTCCAGGCATCGTTTGACTGAACAACTTCGATGGAGAGCTTTTAGGGAACTAGAGTCAGGACAATGTCTCAGAAGTGGCTAGATGGCTGAATGGTAGTTCATCTGTGATTCAAAGATTTTACTAGAAATTTATAATCACGTATTCCGCATTCAGGAGATTCAGCCAAGGGAGACCACGCACTACCACGAGGTCTGATGATCGATAATTGTCATTAAGCGCACAAAGGGATAGAACCGCAACTCCGGCTGAACTCAAGTACTCCTTAGCCGCAAACATCGGTATCCTGATCAATAATGCGGTGAAGGCTTCACGAACGTGGTTTTTGTTAGAGGTGACCAGTCATCTCTGTCCCGCTCACGTCACTCCATAGACGGGAGCGTTTACAATGCGTCAGCATATCCACTGGATGCGTGGTCAATGGAGACCTGTTCTCCTTACGGATGAGTTCATTTAGAGCCTCGAAAACGGCAGTAAGCGCATTTTCATTTGGAGAGAAGTAGAACTAGTTTTCATCCATCACATATCCTTGAAAGAAATGCATACAGATAAGGCAGCGTCTGTGTTAGGGATAATATCTCTTCGACTGGACGCACAGGACTCCATGCTCTTTCTCGCGGAAATGTTAATGCTCACACCTGTAGAGATGAAATCCCGGATGCTTATGTGTGCCTTTATGCCGGGGCAACAGGTGATGCTTTAGTGCTACAGAATGATAATGCTTGACTTCAATGGGTCATGGATGCTTATCTTGAGCAGGAAACAAACGAGTGCATGATGTAGCCAAGTCAATCACCGGACCTTAACCTAATCGAGCATGTTTAAAAATTCTAGAATGACACGTAACTATTCTCAGTCCCCCTCTTAGGACCCAAACCATGCTTGCAGCTGCTTTTGAAAAGCAACATCTTGCATTTCTTATACAACTAATAAGCCACATAATTGAGAGCATCATACATCGCTGCATGTGCTGTATTGCTTCTCGGGGATCATACCCCCTATTAAAGGTACTTTTCCTATACCAAACTCACACCTCCCACTTGTTCACAGTATACATATGCTGTTTTGTATAATACATTGTTGTCTAGTGATTTCGTTTTATGCTATTTTGTACCTTCCTGTGTTTTGCAGAATGTTTATAAGTTTCACTTAATTATAGAATTAATTTTTTGTTATATCGTCCTTTTAATGTTTTTTCCTTAATTTGTAATAACCAGTGTCTATTAAAATGAATAAAATTGGAAATAAAAATTTCTGTGAGATTTATTTACGAAAATCTTTTGAGTAATTCTGATTGCATCTTTCATCAATTACAATGAAGTCAAATGAGATTTCATATGAACACAATAATATTTGAAGCAGAAAATAGACATGTATTCATATAATGAGTTATGGAATCACACATACTGGAGAAGGCACGGTTTAAATTAAAAGATCCCAAGTCTCCGTACTATTCATCAACTTTCTGAGTATTACAGCATTTTCAAAAAGTATACAAATCTTTTGTCTCATGATAGGATTAATAACAAAGAAATCTTTTTGAATGATGGAGGGAAAGATGATATAAAATGCTTTCTTGTAAGGGGGAAATGGGAGGAAATTATATATATGCAGGAAAAACAGCTGTCGTAGAAAATTACGAAATCAGTAGTAATGATCTTCAGTAGACAAATTCCAAAAAAAAGTAAGATTCTTGTAGAGTTGATTCAATTTGAGAGAATTAATCAACTTGAACATGAATTTACGAAACAAAAAGTTCCAGCGTAAAGTCACTAATGGATTTGATTTATTTCAGCGTCTAATCTTAAAGATAATATTTTCATTTTTAAAGATCTTTTCATGTGTTCGCATGCATTCATTCGTAAGAACGGTGTACAAAAATGTCTTCATCTATCTATGAAGGACCATACAAGATGATAAATCATAGTGAGAAACATTTCTGTCTCATCAAAGAAAAAGAAAAATATCAATTGATCGTCTTAAACCTTAACATCTATTAGCCAAAGATCTAATTTTAAGCTAAGATTTCACCCCACAAAGCCACTTCTACTGACAGTAAATCTAGTAAGACCAGTGGAGCTAAAAAGTTTCCTTTTCTGTGGCTAAAAAATTTTTTTTACCAAAAGTGGAAGAAAAGTTCAAATACCAACTAGAGTTTCAAAGAATTTCTGAACTTTTAAACTTTCTAATTCATTAATTCACTAATCGTGGAGTCCTGTGACAATGACTACGGTTTTTCCAAGCAACCAAAAGCTTGAACAATTCAGGTTCACGTTTTAAAATTATAACAGGCTTAAAACTCATTGTGATTTTATCTGAGACTTAGTTGTGCAAATATAAGATATAATATATCTTGTTCATTTGTAAATAAATTATTCTCTTATGATAGCGAGTTAAATATAGCAAGCACGACAAATTTAATTCCATAAACCGTAAAAATGAAAATAATACTCTTTTTGTTGATATTGCAAAAAATGGTTTTGTTTTGAATTCGATATAATTTATTTTTTAACACATACATTCTGTTCATGAGGAATTTTAAGATACGGAGACCCAATTTTTTTAATAGATGCATATTTATTTTGTGCGAAAGATTGTGCATAGCTTTACTTTCTACTGTATTGTAATAAATATAATATTTAAATAATAAAGTGTATAAAAAAGGAAATATATTTTGTTATAGAAACTGAGGATCTCGCTTTGTATAAAACTAAAATTGTGAAATGTTACAGTATTTATAAATTATACATAGATAATTACAGACCTATTTTAATATAAAAAATATTAAATAACAGATAAAAAAAATCTATATCATGATTCTAAAACACATTCTTCGTAGTCATACACAATTTATATTTTAACAAATGCACAAAAGATACTTATACTTACATTATTTTTAATCCAACATATTCTGAAAATGCTCTTCTTGGCAGGTACAGTAAAGAACTATTGGTCAATACACTTCATAAAAAAAGAAAATATTTACTCTTTAATCTTGATAATTAAATAGTTATAGATAACTACATTTTTGGAAATTATGTTCATAAAAATTCATGCAAGTGGAAGTTTTTCTATTTGTTAATTTATTAACTTATTTATAAACATATGTACATGTACACTACTGGCCATTAAAATTGCTACACCAAGAAGGCGACATGCTACAGACGTGAAATTTATAAGAAAGGAAGAAGGTGCTGTGATATGCAAATGATTAGCTTTTCAGCGCATTCAGACAAAGCAGGCGCCAGTAGCGATACCTACATTGTGTTTAAATGAGGAAATTGTTCAGCCGGTTCCTCATACACAAATTGCATTTGAACGTTGTTGCCTGGTGAAAAGTTGTTGTGATGCCTCGTGTTAGAAGGAAAATGCGTACCAGCACGTTTCTGACTTTGATAAAGGTCGAATTGTTGCGTACCGGGATTGCGATTTATCTTATCGCAGTATTGCTACTCGCGTCGGTCGAGATCCAATAACTGTTAGCAGAATATGGAATCGATGGGTTCAGGACGGTAATACGGAACGCCATGCGGGATCTCAACGGCCACCTATCACTAGCAACCGAGAAGACAGGCATATTATCCGCCTGGCCGTAATGGATCGTGCAACCAAGTCACGAGCCGTGAGTCAAGAAACGGGGTCGTTTGGAAGACAACAAGTGTCTGCACGAACAGTTCGACGACGTTTGCAGCAGCATGGACTCTCAGCTCGGAGACCCTGGCTGCGGCTTCCCTTGACGCTGCGTCATAGACAAGAGCGCCTTCAATGGTGTGATCAACGACGAACCTGGGCGCACGAATGGCGAGACGTCATCTTTTCAGATGATTCCAGGTTCTGTGTACAGCATCATGATGGTCGCATCCGTGTTTGGCGGCATCGTGGTGAACGCACACTGGCACCGTGCATTCATCATCGTCATACTGGCCCATCACCTGGCGTGATGGTATGGGGTGCCATTGGATACACGTCTAGGTCACCTCTTGTTCGCATTGCCGGTGCTTTGAACAGTGCACGTTACATTTCTGGTATGTTACGACCCGTGGCTCTACCCTTTATTCGAGCCCTGCGAAACCCTACGTTTCAGCAGGATAATGCCCGACCGCATGTTGCCGGTATTGTATGGACCTTCCTTGATACGGAACATGTTCGGCTGTTGCCCTGGCCAGCACATTCTCCAGATCTTTCAGCAATAGAAAACGTCTGGTCAATGATTGTCGAGCGACTGGCTCGTCACCAAACGCCAGTCACTACGGTTGATGAGCTGTGGCATTGTGTTGAAGCTGCATGGGCATCTGTACCTTTACACGCAATCCAATCTCTGTTTGACTCAATGCCCAGGCGTATAACTGCTGTTATTACTGTCAGAGGTAGTTGTTCTGGGGGCTGATTTCTCAGGATCTATGCAGATAAATTTTTTGAAAATTTAATCACTTGTTATTTCTAGTATAATACATTTGTCCAATAAATATCATTTTGTTATCTGCAATTCTTCCTGGTGTAACAATTTTAATGGCCAAGAATGTATATACAGTGGTGGACAAAAAAACTGCATCACTTTGAAAAACAAATATTCTATAATGTTAACACAGGATTTTGTGTACATAAGATTCACTTATTTGCTGAAAATCAACGTATGAGGTAATGTCACATCTTGATAGCATCATGCATTGCTCCTCACGCATTGCATAATCCGAAAGATATAAATAGCTCACCAAAGGTGAGGAAACATGCAATCGTTTTGTGTTTGGTTGCGGTGAACGTCTCTTAATGTTTCCATACGCGCAATCGATGATGGGAAAAAAAGCGGTTGCACTTGCTTTAGCTAAAGAAGGGTATTCTACCCGTGTGATTGCTAAAAAAATATGTTGTAATCAATCTAAAAATTCGAGAGTGCTTAAATTGGAGCGTGAAGCTGGCGATGTTAAAAGAAGAGCTGGATCAGAAAAAAAAGTGTAACCACAAAGTGTCAGGATCGATATTTGAAATGGCTGTCTCTCAATAATCGTCAAGTGCTCCTGACTTAAAAGCTCAATTTGAGAATGGCTGTGGTGTTAGTGTAAGCGCACGAACTGTACAAAGACGACTTTTTGAATGTGGTCTTCTTGCCTATCGACCGAAGAAAAAGCCGTTACTTACCAAAAAAAAAAAAAAAAAATGAAGCAGAAGCGACTTTTATGGGCAAAACAACATGTTTCATGGACAATGGATCAATGGATCTCAGTAATTTTCTCGGATGAATCTAAATTCAACCTATACGGATCTGATGGTAAGCGGTATGTTCGGCGACGAAAGAGTGAAGTATTTCATTCAGATTGCATATCACCTACTGTGAAATTCCCACCTGGCCAAATTGTCTGGGGAAGCATATCAAGCAAAGGGATTGGACGTCTCGAATTTACTACAGGAACTGTAAATGCCTCAATTTACACTGGCATCTTGGACAACTGCTTACAACCGGTTATTCGGAATCATTTTAAAGGAGGAAGACATTGGATATTTAAACATGACTCTGCACCCTGTCATACAGCGAAATTGGTAAGGGGGATTTCAATTTATCCTGCACAATTTTTTGCCGCATTTACATGTTTTCATTATCACAACAAAATCGATATTTAAACAGAATATTTCCCTTATTTAGGTGCAGGCCTATTTAAAAACATATGGTATTAATGTTTTGGACTGGCCGGGGAATAGTCTCGAAATTAATCCTATTGAAAATTGTTGGAAAATAATGGGTAATAAAATTGCTGCAAAAAAGCCATCTACTAAGCTTGCACTCCAGGAAAGTATTAGGGTTTGGCATCATGAACTTAGCCAGGATTACATTCAACGTTTGATATCATCATGCCGGACCGCTGTAAGGTTGTAATCGTGGCTCATGGATGACCAACAAAGTGTAGAAGTGATCTTTTGCATATAATCCGATCTTACAACCTGTAATATGCGGCTGTTATGTAAACTTTACATTATCCAAAGAATTTTGTTTCCGTTACTGTGAGCTCCACGTTTTTGTTTCATACATCGTTTTTCACCTTTTTTCATTTTTTAGAATAATAAAGTGGTATTTACTTATAATTATCCTAATCATAATTATTTCACATAAAGCCCACTACTTCATTCTATTGTAACAGAATCATTTTCATGCCAAATTTATACATAAAACACACCTTTTGCACAGTTTTCCACTTTTTGACTGGTGATGCAGTTTTTTTTGTCCGCCACTGTAGATTAAAATATTGATAGACAAATATATAGATGTAAGTATAGATTTTATTATATACATATAATTATGCACTTATTTACTTATATCATATATTTAATTCTACATCTAAAATGTACTTATTTATTGGAAAATTTTAACTTTCAAGATTTTAAATAAGTGCTTTGAACTGCATTTTTATAGTCCTTAGAGTAATACAGAACTATTAGAAGTAATGATTTCAACAATTTGCTGACAAGATTATTTAGGAAAAAAAAAATTAAGCTTAAAAATATTCTTAACATAATCGGATATTTTTATTTTTAAATTTTTAACTTAAAGTTATAAAATTAACTCTAATAATTCTTAATACGAGGGTTACTCTGAAATGTTTGAGATACATGTTGACGAGAATTTACAAAATAAAAATAACAGTTTAATTTTAAAATACAAAGTATTTTAACACAGAAGACAATTTTTTACTGACTTACTTCAACTTGCTTAGCGTAGAATAAATTTTAAATAGAAGAGAAAATGGAGTTGACACGAGAACATTTTCGCGCTATGATTTTCTACGATTTTAAAGCAGGATTAAATCAAGAAGAATGCGTTCAACGGTTACAATTAGCATTCGGTGATGAATCTCCAGCTCGTGCTACTGTATTCAGATGGTTTAGATAATTTAGAAGAGGTCGAAATTTTCTTCAGGATGAAGAACAGATAGGAAGGCCACCGTCGGCAGTAATTCCGGATAATGTGTCTGCCATACGAAAAATGTTGATGGATGATAATCGCTGTACCTATAAAATGATACAGAAGGAACTTAACAATGGACCCGTAGCCATATACAAAATCATTCATGAAGAATTACATATAAAAAAAGTAGTTTGCTGTTGGGTTTCCCATAATCTAACTGAGCACCAAAAAGAGGAGCGTGTCAGAATCAGTAAAAAAATTCTTAAATTGCTAAATGATGGTGACTACCGCATCATTTCTAAAATTGGAATAGGTGATGAAACGTACATACCATTTTTTGACGTTTCAACACGACAAAAAAGCAAAGTATGGGTCTTTAAAGATGATCACACGCCGACAATGTTGAAAAAACAACGTGCACTGAAAAAAGTGATGTATGCCGTTTTCTTCAGAAGTACGGGATTGGTCAAAGCCATCAAGTTGGAAGGACAGAAGACAGTAACAGCAAACTGTTATACCACTAAATGTCTTCCAGAAATTCTACAAGAACTGCATGTTAGGGGACTAATGCTTCACCATGACAATGCATCATCACATTCAGCCTTATTAACAGTTGAGTTTCTTAGGCAAAAACAAATTAAAGTTATAGAGCATCCGCCGTATTCACCTGATCTAGCTATGCACGACTTTTGGTTAGTCTTTAATCTAAAAAAGAACTTACGTGGATCGTTTTCATTCAGAAGAAGAGATTGATGTGGCTATAAATGCATTTTTTTCATCATTTCCAAGAAATGAATGGCCTGAGTCATTTAATCTGTGGAAAATTCGTCTACATAATTCCATTGATGCTGGAGGAAACTACTATGAACACACCTAAAATTTTGTTAGTATAACTTTAAAAACCTTTGTATCTCAAAAATTTCAAAGTGACCTTCGTATTTATATTTATAAATGGTACAGCTATATATAAATAGGTAATTTTATACTTATATTTATATAACTGAACTTATATGCATTTGCTAATTGAAAAATGTTTAGTTTATAAGATTCTAAATAAAAACATTAAATTTCATTTTCATAGCTTTAGAGAAATAAAACAATTTTTAGAACTAATCATTTCACACAGTTTGGTGACATGATTCCCATTTCCTTGGGGAAGAGATGTTAGATTTTTGCCTCCACAGTATAACGAAGTCAACTGAATGCATTCACAGAATTCAGGAACATATTCAAGACCTAAAAATGTAAATGAAAATGCTCTTATATTGTAACTTAACTTATGCACAATCTAATGCAAACAAAAGTCCAAACAACTTAATTAAAATGATCATTTATATAACTGAACTTCTTATAAAGTAAACGTAAATTTCATCATTTTTAATCCAAACAGGTATCAAAGTAACAAGCTATTAAAGTAAAAAAAAAAAGATCTTAAAATAACCATGCGTTCGAATTCTCAATCATTCGCTTATCTCTTTGTTATATTATTATTAATAAATTAATGTAATAGTTTCTCTTACTCATGTCTTTTTAGTGGGTATTCCTAATAAGGAATACAACTTGTTTATTTTAGAGGTATTCGTATGAAAATATTCACAAGTTAAAAACATTTAATTACTAATTAAAATTCAAACTCTCTGTCGTATATGTACACACACATACACACAAACACACACACATATATATTAGTTTGGGGAAAAAGTTATCCATTATGGTTTCGGTAGATGTCTGTAGTGATCGCTACCTCGTGAGGTATATATCAAACAATTTCAAATTTATGCTCATTGGAAAGGTGACATTTGACACTAAAATATTCTCTTGCGGTTTTTTGTTGATTAATTCAGTTATGAGTACAAGGTTTTAAAAATAGAATACAACAAACAGAAAATTCGATGCATTTTAGTTTTTCTTTTATCATGGCGAAAATGCTAACGAGGTGGCTAAAATTGTGAAAGGTGTTTATCGTCCTATATATGACTGTAACAACCAGTTACGCACAATTTTGGTTTCGTCGATTCTGTTTGGGTATTTGGATGCTAAAGATGCACCTCGCATGGATACAACATCGTCGAGAATGTCTATAAAATATCAAAAATTATCAAACTTGACAGCATGTCAGCAGTCGTAGCTTCGCACAAGACCTAAAAATCTACATGAAAACTGTTTTGAACCTTTTTACAAAGTGAATCTGAAAGAAGTTACAAAAAGTTCACGTAAAAATAATGGATTTCTTTTTCCCCAAACTAATATAAAGCTTGTTAACTTTGAGTTATATATAATTGTAATCTATATATTGTGACACATAATAAACAGTTAATAAACAGAAAACAGCACATAATAAGCAGAAAATAGCATAACAATTTATTTTGAAGTATCGATTACTTGAAATCCTGAAAAATAATATAATTTGTTGACACACAAGATTAGAAGTCAAATGCAATTGGGATTGACAACCAAAACACATAATCTGACAAATGAAGCTCTTACTTTCATGTTTTTGTGGTTTGATTCCCTTGCATTTAACTTCAGGTCAACCATGAGGAAAATGCATATCTTTACTTATGCTATAAAATCATATTAAAGAAATGAATGCATCCAATTTTTTTTGCAACTGAACAATCAATCCATAGGTTCTCTTAAAAAGGTTTTCCACCATTTAGGAATTTCAGTGAATTTGTAACTTCACCATACACAAAACCTATTCATACTCATATAAGATGTTATTTTTCAGTATAAAATTTCTTCATTCTTTTATTTTTCTTTAGAAAGTGAAAACTATCTATTGTGATTAAGATCTCAATTCATAGTTAAATTATCTCAATAATTACAGCAAATAATGGCTTTTAATCAAACTTTAATAGTTTTCAAATGCGCATGTTTTATTTTTTGTTCCAAATGAAATTAAGGACACAACAATAAAAAATATTCTTTTTGCTAAATTTATAAACTCAGTTTCTTTCTCACTATGTAATCATTTTTGTTTTAAAATTTTCATTATAGTTAGAAATAGACACTTTAATTTCGAGAGACTGCGTTTCTAAGCAATGGCTTAGGATAAAATCATTCATCTCGAGCTTGATCTCATAACTTAAATTCTGATATTGAGTTTTATTTCAAACTAAAACTGGAAAAACTAATCCGTCTATTATAAATTAGATTTTTTATTCAGGTACTCCATCAATTATTGACCATTGGTTGAACAGAAACATTGTGTTATAAAAATATCCTCGATAATCTACCCATATTTTCATAAACAACAAGCTTTATTTAACCAGTGTCATTAAGGAAAATATATTTATTTTCCTTAATGACCAGGAAAGTTTTTATGCACATTTGATTTTATAGAAACAAATAGTTTATCTAATTTTTTCCGTGTCTTTTTTAAGATTCTTAGTTTAGTCTCTTTTAACAGATTTTTTAATTTCTTTTCTGTTTGACTGTATGATAACATGAAATAAACAAACTGAATCTTTTGGTCATCAGAAACATAACTCTGTAAAAAATATTAATTTCAATGCCAGATGTTTTTCAAAATAGGCATATTTTTGGAATTATACATTTTAAAATATTTCAGTATAATATTTCTTCAAATGTCTGAAATTTTAACTCCCAAAAATATACAAAAGTATTGAAATTAAAATAGAATAATATTGCAGATATTGGATTGAAAGTAAAAAAGTCATTGCGTTTTTAAACAATAAATGACATTAGTGCAGTTCTGAAATACCTGAAGCATTTGCATTAGTTTTTACACTCTTGATAGTTGAAAATTTATGTTTCATTACAAAGTACACATTGAGCGATTTCGTTGAGTTTGGAGATTTAGCAGTACGTTGAACATGGAAGACCAATCTGTTCCATTTGGCTATATTTTACAATTTTAAGTAAATAAAGGGAGCAACGCTTGTAAAAAACTGTTCAAAGTGTACGGTGACGATGTTCTATAAGAATGTCAGAGCTAAAACTGACTAAAAAAATACCGAGGTAACGATTTTGATTTGAAAAATATCTCTCGACCAGGAAAGCCTACCCAGATTGATGAGGGCTAAATGCATTGATCAAAACAAATCCTCATTACACGACAAGAGAAATTGCAAAAACATTGAATATTTGTCAAAAGAAGAAAAAAGTATTCACACCCACCTAAAGAAATTAGAATATGCAAACAAACTTAAAATTTAGGTTCTTCATTAACTGAAAGAAGTTTACTTGAAGTCACAAATAAATATTTACGATATGATCATGAAACGTGAAAGAAACGATTCTTTTTCGAAACGAATGGTAACTGGTGAGGAGAAGTGGTTTATTTACGGCAATTGGTTTCATTCCCTGGACGATTCACTGTCAACAACTTCAGAAGCAGGACTTCATTTGAGGAAGATTATGATCTCCAATGAAGGGATGGAAGGTGGTGATTTTTTTCTTGAGCTCTAACTAAGGAACAAAAGAAATCAATTCGGACGAGTGCTGCAATGAACTAGATAGTTTGAAGGAAGCTGTCATCCACAAACAATCAGAGATAGTCATTAATAAATAAGTAATGTTCCGACACGACAACGCAAAATCACGTAAAATCATTGGCAACTCGTCAAAAATTATAGGAATTTGGAAGGAATGTGTTTCTTTACCCAGCATATTTGCCTGAGCCCTTGTGCCATCAGACTTTTATAGTTTAAAGTGGATTTCGAACTACCGAAAACATTCAAGCCCCAAGAGGTAAGAATCGAACTCACAAACCGTTGAACCTAGAACCATGACTCTAACGATTCGACTGCAATTTCGGAACTTTTAACTGAAGTGTGACCTCTATTTAGTGTCAATAAAAATCTAAACAATCTCAAAGTAAATCTTAAGCACACCAAAGCCTCTGCAGAATGGAACTACTCTAAATATAAATATACCTTGATATAACCAGAGGTATATAGTTTGTCATAATTTTCGGAATTAAATTACGAACATTAAATAATTATTTAGCATGAGTACTATTTGTTAGACTATATAAATTTTGCATGGGTGTGGTTCTACTTATATATTTATCATTATTTTGAGTATTAAAATTATATAGTTTATGGATTTGTGTTACATGAATTAAATAATATGAAAACATTAAAAGTTGTAAAAATAATTCAATGACTAAAAAAATTTCAAATTATTATAAGCAGTAATTTAAAAACTATTAGAAAAATTCAGAAATTGGAATCCCCAAATACCAACCTGCACAATATTTTTATTTTAACATTAAAATTTGAATCGAATTACACACTTAATTTCCTTATATTTAACATTTAATTGGCTGTATTTAAAACATTTTTAAAGATAATTTTATCTCTGATTAATTGAACTATTTTATTTTTATGTAAGGGACGTTATTAGAAATAAGTAATTTTTACAAATGTTCTTATTTTACATTAAAGTAATATTTTAATATGTAAAATAGCATAATACAAAGAAATATTACCTTCAATATAATATTTCATTTAAAATAATAAAATTATATACAAGAGACAGCGCATAAAGTAACTTAGTACAATATAGAAGAATATCAAAATGAATCACAAAATAAATATTTCTTAATGAACTTACTGCAGTTATCAAATGAGTCGTCAAGTATAGCATCCTGGAGGAGTGGATGTTGTTTCATGCCTTTAAGTAAAGAATTGAGGCTTCCATGGGCATCAGCTGCAAAGATAAAGAGGGTCAAATATATGATATTTTTATATTAAATTTATTATTATATAAATATATCGGTATAAATTTAATGTAAATATAAGCATTTAACAAAAGTATTTTTTCGTTAATTACTGATATATATTATTTTTGTTCGTACGGATATCATATGTTTGATTTCATAGAAGAAGGTACTGTTCTAACAGTAAGGTATTGATCAGAAAATGTGCCCAGATTAAATTTTTATAACTTGTTTCTTTCTGATATTTGTATAATTCTCAAACCATAATAATGTAAGCAGAAGGAAACTTAAAATCTATAGATTTATTATTGAATCAAAAACGTTAACGATAAAAGTGTGCTGAAGATCAAAAAAAGTATATACGAACAATTCCGACAAACCTTTCGAATTGTTAACAGTTTATTTTGCCTAACTTAACTTCTCTATTATTGATGATAGTAGGTCTTCAAAATAAAATCCATAACTTGATTCACAGGAAGTCAGTAAATGAACACACTAAAGTTCGGACTATTCTCAAGTTTAGGAATTAGTTCAGTATATCGGAAAAAGATATGCTCAAATTGATTAAGAGGTAGTCTGATAAGAAGAAGAGCGTTCATGTTTTAAATCAAAATAACCTCTCATTCAAAATATCTTCATTTCAATGGGGGAAAACCATTTAAATTTTAAAGTCGGTATAATCTTGGGGCAACTGAAATTCTTCTCTAAAAATGTGATTTGTATGGACTAGAATCCTATTTTACTTATTTGGTGAGAAATACTGCTAAATTAAATGAAAAATGCTCACAAAAGACAAAAAGACCAATGAACTCTGATGTAAATCACAAATCACTCATGAAATAAGAAAAGGCTCATAAGACTAATGTCATAAGGGAACAAAAACATTTTGTCGGTTAAACCTGAATGCCTGTTGCTAACACGGATGGGATATTGTGAAATTTTTTTATTCTGAAGGCAGTTTAACAAAACCCATTAAAAGTTCTACAAAGAATCATTAGAATGAAACTGCTGTAGTTTGGAAAAGTGTTTCTCATTTCAAAGAAGATCATCTTAAATTAATAGTTGGATCGTGAAGGATTCCCAGTATGAAGATATCCTCCATAACATAGCTTATCCTTATCCCTTTTAATTCCTTTTAACAGGATAATAATCCAACACAAACACACAGCCATGTGATATTACTCTTCAAGTCTTAAAATCATCAATGAGGTAAGGAACAATCCAGAGCAACTTCTTCTTTTTTTTTCCTTTCTTTTATTCTTCTTTTTTCTTTTTTTTAAAACAATGAAATTTTACTTAACATGTAAACGACGGGAGAAAAATCTCCCTTAACCTAAAAACTATTCAACTGTATGCCTTGTAAATGAAAATTTTATAACAAGAGTTGTTATATTCTACATAATGATTCAGTTACAAATATTCACAGTCATTTCGACATCGAGTCATCGAGTCATTCACACAGTTTCGATTGTTATAATTTTCAGTGAATTCTAGTTTTTAAGCGGTCACATTATATAAATTGAGCGATTTTTTTAAATATAAGCAAAAATTTTGTTGCTTAATTTACAATTGATTTTGAGCACAAAAAAATTACAAAAATTCAAATTATGTAGAAGTTTCAGCTATTATGATTTACATTTAATTCGGTTAGAGACAAAAGCAATGAAGTTTTTACTCAACATATTTTACCAAAATGAACATGCAATTATGTATTCATTAATAACATTAGTCTAGGTATTTAGGTAAAGATTTCAATATTTGTGAATTTATTTTCTCTGTTTAAAGAATTCCTTATATTAATGAAATAAATAATGGTAATAAGGTGAAATTTTTAAATTAATGATTTTTGCCTCTTTAAAAAATACATAGAAAAGTAAACAAAAATTTAGCTTTTTAATCAATCTTTTTTCAATCAACTGTTTCTTTAATCAATCGTTAATTCTTTAATTTTAACCAGCATGCTAAAGCAATCGATTATAAATGTATAACCCTCATATGTTGTTTTAATAAGATCAGATTATTGAGTTATCAAAGCAGAATAAAAAATTTTATAGTGGATAAAACAAAGCTTTTAAATTCTTCTAAAGAAACTAAGTAGATTTACTTTTGTTTCCCAATTTAAAAAATCTCTTTAGAAAGTATTAAGCGATTCTTGACAGTTTAGTAATAAGTTTACAAAAAAACTTCATCAAATAATTTAATCATCATAAAATTAAAATTGTGAGGATAAACTAGAATATTTTGGAATGAACTATGCCTATGTTGCTCAGTTCAAAAATATATTATGCTACTCAAAACAAATACTGTGGGAAAATACAATGACGGCATCCTCTTAAGTTAAAATTTGACAAAGAATTTCATATTATTTGAGAAAAGTTTTTACATTTAATAGATTACAAATATTATAGAAAGTGATCATACACATAAAAAAACTATTATGCTTTTACTTCGAATATATAAGAAATGTTTGAAAGGGTATGTTTCTAATGAATGATTTTGTACTTTTTAATCTTTTATAAGAAACTATTTTTATTAAACTAATACAATCAGTAGGGTATGATTTCGCAACTATTAAATCATACAAATTATTTATTCCGTCCTAAAATTCAAATAGAATACCACATTTAATAAATTAAAATACTAAATATATAAAAAATCATTAAATTTTCTTTGCGCCAACTGCGTTTACGAATCCCGTTGGGTTTACTCAACGGGATTTTTACTTAGTTATTTAAAAATATGATAGTAAAAATTCTTTCCTAATGCTTATTTAGTCAAGAATTTTTACTATCCATATTTTTAA
>JAPDSC010068425.1:476910-496976 GCA_026290005.1 Latrodectus geometricus
TTCCTAATGCTTATTTAGTCAAGAATTTTTACTATCCATATTTTTAATGAAAAATTTTCTTATAATATCAAAGCAAGTTTACTTCATTTAAAAAATACTTTTAAATCATGACTATAATTGTAGAAGGTTGAAATTTAAGCACAATTTAAAACTAGCCAATCCTACATCTATGTAAAAACGATGAGTTACTGAAACGTAAGCGTTTCGTGTAGAAACATTTTCAGAATTCCAGAATTTTCTGATGGTGATTCTTACTTTATGAAGTAAAAGAAGTATCCCAATAAGAAAATTAAAGAAATATATTAGATGATGGAGGGAAAATACAATGGGAATTTCTTGCCCAACTGCCTGATTCTCTAGAGTTTGGTCAAAATTTTCACGCAGAATGTGTAACGAAGGGGAACTTTATTATGCTGAGATCACAATCAATGACACAAATACATAAAGAAATATTCTAAGAAATTTTGGTAAAAGAACATGAAGAAAGATGATCTATTTGACAATATCTCAATAGCAATTGAAAAAAAAATATCTGAATAAACAATCAGACACGATATCCTGCAATACATTTAAAAAAACTTTTAGTGGGAAGAAAATAACAACTAAATATTATGATTCAGTTATATTTGGCAAAATATATAATACATAGGAGAATAGAATCAAGAGATTATCTTTTTGCTCATTTTCGAATATACAATTTGAGAAGGCTTGATATAATTTTTTAATTTCTTAGTAAATTTAAGTTTTAAAAATATATAAACAAGAATCTTTTTGATAAGATTTACTTTTGACATTATTAAAAACATAAATTTTTCACGGTTTTATTTAAAAACTGTGAAAAATTTGGGATTTTTAATTCAAATACAAAAATGTAAAAAGATGTAATCAAAATTCTTACATTATAAATATTATTATTTACAAAAAACTCATACTTTAAATTTAAAAAACATTTTTCAACAAATATTGAAATCAAAAATAATTATAATTTACGTGAAAAAAGAATATAATGAATTCTATGTATTCGCGCTTATATTACATTCTGACACTAGTTTGAATACAAGAAGTTAAAAAAAATTCTCGTAAGAGAAAACAAATTTAAAATCGTCTGATGAAGTGCACTTGTAGAATTATCAAAAATTTTAGAGAAAGCATTAAAGAGAAATTCCATGATCCAAAATAAATTTACTACTTAGTAAATTACCTGAAAAAAGTGAAGAAAATCCTCATCCTCTCTAAAGTAAGAAAATATATTGATTTTCAGCAATTGCTCAGGGGGGTGAGGCACATCAAACAGAAGAAACGAATCGTGTAACTATAATGTAGCCAATTATGTTTTTGGTTTGACAAATGTTAACTTTTTGTGGATTAAGGAAACAATTATACAAATGAATAGGTATAGCCTTTAATAGAAATGTTTCATACAATTTTACTAAGCTGTGGATCAGGACTTAGATCGTTTCTTCAATTTCCTATAATTGCCCTTTTCCCATAGTAATCTTTAATTCAATTTTCAATGAAGCTGACCTAATTACTAAACATTAGTAACAAGAATAATTTAATATCACTTTTGAATTATTATAAGCAAAACTGGGTTAATTGAAACATGTAGTAAATAATTCTAAAATAATAGCACTTATTTCATTAAGTACTAGTCTTTTTGTTACTATTTTATATTTATATAAACTCTAGTACTTTTACTTTTAGTAATAATTTAAAGATAAATATTTTTATATTTAAATAAGTGATTTTAACGTAATCAATAATTTTAAATCTATTTATAATTCATTTTAGCTTTGTATTTTCATTAATTATTGGGAAAAAAATGTATTTTTAAAATCTTAAGAACAAAATTTAAGATGAATGCTAAAATGACGTATTAAAAAAATATCAATACACACAAATATGCTCAAGCCCACATTTTTGTATTATTTATATTTGTTTTATTTACTAACAACATATGCACACATATTTTTTTCATCATAATTTTGATGATCTTAAATGACCCAAAATTATGTAGAGAAAAATTAAGGATGTAGTACTTGAAGAATAAAAAAAAAAAAAAAAAAAAAACAGTTATTTGAAAAGGTTTGAAATGGATCACTCTTGTTCCCCTTGACTGATTCTTATTACTGGATAAATTAGAAACCTTTTTAGAGACCGACTCTTCGGAAAAGTTTTTAAAAGCAAAAGGATAGGAAAAGATTATTATAATTTTAACCCTTCTTTGCATGATTTTTTCTTTATTGGTAAAATAAATCAAGTTGATATAATTCATGTTCAAAATTAAAGGAAAAATGGTTAAAAAAATCTTAGTATATATTTATAGTATAAATTTAGCAAAAAACAATATGCTAAAAATTTCCATCATCATCCAAAGTTAGATCATTAGCTTAGTACTAAATAGAAATAAAAGAGGAAAATAACAGAAACACGTGTTACAAACCTTTCTTCCACTCATTTTCAATTTTTTAGCAATAGAAACTCTAATACAATAAAACAAAATTATAGACGAAATCATACGTTTATTGCAATTACAAAAAACAGCGGAATGAGACAACTTTAAGCTCGTTTCACTGATAATGACACTTGTTTATTTTTGACAGCTATGTTTCTTTTTATGCAATGGACATTAAAAAGGTATCCAAACACGATCAACTTAAAGTGAACTTGTTCTTTTATATAAATTTTGGGCATTATAGGTTATGATGGAAATTTCCACCACTATGCAAAGAAGGGTTAATCATTTTGAATTTATATATAAGTTCAATATATTAAATTCTGCTAAACTTGCTTCTTTTATATAGATCATTATTTATGGACAAGGCATTTAGTCTATGAAAGGGAGTGTCTCCATTAATGACACAATTATTGTTGCATATATTTCCATGAAAAGATGATAATTTAGAAAAGGGTCATACATTAGATAAAGAAAGTACAAAAAATCTAAAATCAAATATTGACACATTTCAATAAGAGATAGTTATGTAATGTTTGTTTACAAGTAAAAAATATTTAATGTTATTGAACCTGTATTTCAAAATATAACAAAGTTTGCATTTTTAAAATCTTTTTAAATTGTTTTACAAGTTAATAATGAATAGAAAAATCCCCCAGTTGAGGGGTATTTCTTGAATTACATCTTAAATAATGGAGGTATCTACACTCATTATTATACTAACTAAAATTTATAGTTAAATATCTGTATTTTATTATAATAGATGAGGTTTGATTTGAAAATACTAAATTCAGATAAGTCTTTAATATGAAATTCTAATTTTAAATTCTGAATTTAATTAAAAAACCTAAAATTTTCTAAATTATATTAGTTTTAATAATTTTTGGAAAATTTCGCACCTTACAGCATTCAACATACAAACAGAAAAAATTAAATGGTTTGTTTGTTTCTCTAGGGTCATTTTCTGCAAATGAGTCTAATTAGATAGGGACCAACGGCTTAATGTGTATTCTGAACCACTACAAACATACAAGCCCAAGGTGGGACTCGAACCCACTCGAAGGGAAGAGCGCTAATCACTGGACTACCAGCCAGGCGGGAAAATGATGTGATTCTTTAGCACAAACTAAAAAATAATTAAAGTTTATTTTGAGATTCCATAAAATATAAACCCCATCTTTATCATAGTGAGAAGTTGTATTAATTATAAAATAGTGAATTAATACAACTTCTAACATTTAAATTTATCATTTTAATAACATAATTTGCTCTTAAAGAAAAATTTTCTTTTCTTATAATTTTGAATCATAATGCTTTGTGTGAACTACGATAAATTATATTTCCATTTCTTTTACTTTATTTATAAAAGAGTCATGAGCGAGTTGATTGATTTTGCATATATCTATTTTCATTTCCCGGAAAATCAGAATATTATTCTTTTAAAGAACTGCTCTTAAATAGTAAAGTCCGCAATAAACAGTACAAATGAAAATAAAATATTTCAGATTACAAAAACTGCCTCAATCAAAACAATTTTATCAGTTGTTTTGCAAAATTGTTGCATTTGCGTTATCTAGAGAAATAACAAAAAGAGAAAATTCTGTGCAATTTTTCCTTCGTATATATTTCATTCATTCATTTATAGCATTATGCAAAAGTTTCATACAGATTTATATGATGAATTATATTAATATCTTATCATTACTCATTTCGTAACAGTTGTCTTTAAAATTCAAATAGAAGAGATAAAAATCAAAGTAGTTTATAGGAACATAGTTTATAAATATACACAGATAGTCCTAATAAATATCTTTTTCTCATGAAAACATTTAAATAATCACAGAGTACTTGAATTCTAAAGTGGAGGAAAAAAAATTACCTTTAAAAATTCTCTGATAGTTTAATTTGTAGACCGAAATCACTTAAAAAATTTTGCAATTTTTATATATTTTAAATTTATTTATATATGTATTGAAGAATTGAAATTTTCCTTTTTTCTTTCCAGAAATTATTTTTAATATATATTTTATCATGGAAAACTAAGCAGTGAGAAAAACAAATTTCAGATGTTATCACAAAAAATTTTTTAATAAATTTCAATTGAATTACAATTAATTTTCAGTTATTGCATACAATAAAAAAAGTAAAGTGTATAAAACTCTGATTACGGGAAATGGGAAAAATCCAGGATGCGCTTCTCAATAAAGCAAGAAAAAAGCATGCCCGCGAAAATCGCGGGATGTTCAGTCAGAGAATTAAACTAGTGTCTTGACCATTGTACTAAAAGTTCATAAAATGCTAGCTTTTAAATGTTGCATAATTTTTCTGCCAAATTTTGGTAAAATCTACCAAATCAACAGTTTCTTGCAAATTGCATTACCTACTTATCCTATTTCGATAATATCGGTAGATGAAGAGCGTAAATATTTAACTTTCGTCTATAAAAAAGTTATAAAATATAAATACTATTTTTTACTGTAACAAAATAGTTACAATAAAAAAAAGTTACTTTGAAAGCATTAACTTTTCAAACGAATTTATTCAACGAAAGAATATTTTCAAGAGGTATCAATTCTACAATCATGTTTATAACAAAGTTGCAAAAATGAAAGCGTTTCTCAGCACCAACTAATAACTTAGTGCAGATAAGAAACAAAAGTGTTCTTCATTTCTCCAAACTCAAAAATGTGTGAGCCCACTTTTATCTATATAATATCGATGAAAACTTAGTACATAATTTGTTATTATTATACATATTTTTCATTTTTATTATTATACACATATTATAATACATTTATTAGTTTAACAGTATATAGTATATCTACTGAGAACTATTTGGGAAACACGTTCTTCATAAATTATTACAATCTTGCAAAACTTCTATATGTGTGAAACACATCTCCATCTTCGAGCCTCAGTTTCCAGTAATCAAGCGTGCACAATAAATTAAAATATTATGTGCCCTCGATCTTTTTTAGTCTGCATGTTTCCAAATGCCAACAAATTTCCTATCAAAATTGATATTTTGTATTACAAACAAAAATTATCTATCATTAAACAAGATAAGGCTGCTTTATGAAAATAAGAAAATGCCTGCCCATTACTATTTGCATTACATAAAAACAAGAATATTTCAAAACAATTTACTTTTAAATTTCAGTTAAAGGTATTCAAATTACTTTAAATGCATTCTTCAATTTGCATGATTGAAAACAATTTTCCGAAAAAATTTCTGAAAAAAATTTTCCGGATTGAAAATTTCGTGAAAAATTTTAAATCAATTTTTTTATAGTAAGCAAATATTTTTTTAATGTTTCTTAAAATTGATCCTACATATTTCTATTTATATTTATAGGGTACGAGGACAGTATAGAATTATGAATTTCATAGTTTTAAGGAACTAAATGTTTTGATTTAAAAAGTGCCCTAATTTAAACAAAACAAAAATAAAAATGCTATTCTTCACCACATGTAATACACTTTTGCAATTGAAAATATATTATGACCAACGATTATGAAAGTAAAAGCCGGATTTTTGCTTTAAGTACTCAAGTGCTTCATATTTAAATTTTAGGGAATATTTTTTATTGATTCAGTTTGCATAGTAGTTAAAGCTTAATTTGAGAGTGAAGATATACTTTGGAACAGTAAAGAAAGAAGACAATAGAAATAAAATAGCTTTTAATTAAATGTTCTGTATGACTTCTGTTACTATTTCATTGTGTCTTAAGAAAACGTATTCAGAATGCATTTTTGTATAAGTGATTGTTTGATTTTGAAAATGGCTGAGTTTTTTCCTCCTTGATGTGAATATATATATATATATATATATATATATATATATATATATATCAAGCAAACAGTGTTTTTTAAAAATAACAATATTAAGAATGGGTTCATAAATAAATCATAAATTTTCTCAAGAAATATACCTAAAATAATCAATTAATTAATGATTCATTATATAAACATGTATGATCTAATAACATACCTCATCACAAAAATTTTTTCCATTTTGTTATCATTAAGTACCATTAACCACTTAATATATTATGATGAAGTTATTTTGATGTAATATATCAATGAAATTGAATCAAAATTAAATACGGTTACATAAAAATTTATTGTATGAAACCATAGAAAATAGTTTTTATTTACAATTCAGTTCAAAGATGAAGTAATAGTAAATTACAAATTAAACAACAAAAAATATCGTCCCCATAAAAAAACTTGCGAGTTATCACAATAAATTATTTTATATATTAGATTTGAACATAAGTAACGACATTACATTCGTTAATGAGAAATTAATCATTTTTATTTTGGTAGTTGAGTACATACAGCAAATTTTCTAATCACATTAATTACTCTGTTTTATTTGTCAAATGTAATAGACACCAGTATTAATGGTATTTTTATTGGTTATGCAGGAAAATAATTGCTTGGACATCAATGAATTTATGAAAGTGTAAACTGCATCTATGAATGCAGTGAAATCAGATATAGATGCAGAGAAAAATTCAAAAACTATTCAAATTTGTTCAAAAATTTAAAAAGTAATTTTTTTCAGTATTCATCTAACACAGCATTTTGATTATTTTATGATTTTGAAATTTTTAAGAGAAATATTAGTTTACTTAAAAAATCAGATAAGAAGTTAATCTTCACGCTTTTTCAACTAATTAATTACTAATTTCGTTTTTTCTTTTGACATCTGGGGAAAGAAAAATATTTATATGAATTTTGTGAAATATATTTTCATACGATCCAGTTTTTTTTCTTCTAAATGAATTAATAACATACAAAAATACCTGAAAACTTTGGAGATACAAATAAGAATTATTTAAATTTCACAACTTTTCTCAGACGTTAGGTAAGTTTGAAAATTAAAATAAATACAATTTTTTGAAAACGTTCGTTTGTTACATTTAAATAATATTGAATCTGATGAAATTATTTAATAATGTTTATTGAACAAAGAAAAATCAGAACAATTTTATAATAATAGTTGATGTGTGTGGAGTTTCTTTAATATTTATTTGCGTTAATTATTGTATTCAAAAGAAAACATTAAAAAATAATTTTTGAAAGAAAATAGCTCTTTCTTCTTATTCTAATATTTCTTTTGTGATAGGTAATCCAAATGTGGAAATAATTTGTAAAATAATTATGATTTTTTTAAGATGTGTTTTTTTAAATATGCCTTAGTTTGGTCAATATATTCATTCCGAATACTGATATATATATTTAATTTTTTCATGAATTCTTATAGTGGATAATTTTTGAAAAAGCTAAATTTCTTCTAAAAATTATAGTGCATGTCTACAATTTCCTGTGTAATCATAAGTTCAGAAGTTTTCCTCTTAATCGAAATGCAATTATTGCAATTTTAAGAAGATTGGAAAAGATCAACAGGGGCATTTAAAATGCAACGTACTTAAATCTTAAAAGAAAATACAATTTCTTGAATTATATAGAGTTGTTTCAAGGAATTGTAAAATTTGTTGATGGGCAAACATATGCATTTTAAATGACATTGTTAATATGATGATTCTTCATTTTCTATTTAAAGATATGTAATGTTTAATAAAATTCTGTGAAAACTTTTTTCCTGTAAGCGCTTTTATTTAATCACATTTTGCAAATAAATCTATAAAATGAATAAAACAAATATGTTAGCATGAAATAAAATATGTTTGTTGAAGATTCGTAAGAAGAAATATACCAACAAATAATGTTTCAGAAATTTCGGGTTTTTTTATTATTTGTACACACGTAACCTATATAAGTCTTACTATAGTAAAATCCATTGCATTTTGTTGAAATATGCCTTATGCAAACTTCTATTAAGTATTAAAAAAACTTGATTGAAAAAACTCTAAGCAAACTCACCACATCCTTGCTCATCTTCTCCATTGGGGCAGTGCTTGAAGCCATCACAATGCTTAATGCGTTCCAGACAAACAGATGTGTTTCCGCAGGGGAATTCTTCTGCTTCACACTTGAAATGTCCTAAGGATAAAAAAATATAGCGTTTTTCACATTTATGGGCTTGTTTTTATTCTCGTTGTTTCTCATCAATTAGTTTAAACATTTTGAAGCAAGTCAGAAATTTTTTAAACAGGCGAAACTTAATATGTAAGTAAATAACTAATTAATTTTTTTTTTAAATATAATAAGGACTAAGAATTTTACTTCAAAGGTTCTAACCAATAAATATTAATATACCCCTGAAAGAGATGGCTGTTTATAGTATGTTGCCTTTTTTAAAAAAAATGCATGCATCATAGTTTGAACACAATATCTTGCTTTCAAATTAATTAATGCTACATGATTTTTTCAAGTTAACCTGTTCACTTAAAAGTTGAAATTGAAATGATATTTTGACCAGTTATGCGCTTTTAATTTTTTAAAAATAGATAGCTGATATCTCGCAATGGATTACTAACAGGTTTACTGTAACTGTTTCACAACATTTTTTCATCCAAATTTGAAAGGTATAATTAATGTGAAACATACCAAATGTCTTATATGCTTAATAAAAGAAAAAGTGACTAAAAGCAATTCTTTTCTAATTAGAATAAAGCCCATTATGTGTTACTGTAAGAAATAACATGCGATGAAATTAACTCTTACTAAAAGTTTAACTGTGCACGGAATTAGAGCTCAGGCTCTACAGAAAAAAAATCACTGTGTCTGCAGTTATATATTTGAGATGTATACAAATTTAATAACATAACTGATAACGATAATTTCATTTGTATATAAAAGGATTATGTGATAAATACATCTGCATTTTATCTTGAAATTTCTTTTTGTACAAATGAAAAGTCTAGAAAAATCATAAGGTCAGTCTTAAATCGCTTTGAATATGTTCGGTGATAGCTTATCAACCCATGATACAAACTGACTTAACAAATTTCACTTGTGAGAAATGAGAGATAGATAATAAAGATAACTTTGATTGACATTGGTCAGTTTAAATACGTAAATTTTCAAGAAATAGACAAAAGACAGATTTAGTCAACAATTATCGTGAATAATGTATAAAAAGTAGATTTTATACATTTTGTAGTATAGTGTAAGGAGTGTTTTTACATTATCATTCCATAAATGTTCACATTTGCTTAGCAATAAACTCTGAGAAAGAGTTTCTCTTCAGAAATAGTGATTAACTTGAACTTTTTCTCCGCTAGCAAAATCCGTATCTCGTAATTTAGTACAATGTAAAATTTAATAAAATTATACGCCAATAAATTCTAATTTCGAGGCATGGAATAGTACCACTACAATTAGGACAAGTCATTCTGCTTGAAGATTAATAACAAAATGTAATATTTAAGAAGAAAAAAATTCTCTTTATGTTCAAGATTGCTTTAGGTTTACTTGATTGTTGGAGATTACCTCCGCTTTCTTACGGCGTCAGTTTGGTGACAGTTTCTTAATAACACAAGTTTTGCTTCTAAGCAATTTTTTTATAGGAAAATGAAGACTGCAACAGAAATCTACTAGACATCCATGCTAAAAATATAATGTAAGAGCCAAGAATTGTAAAATTTAAGGAGAACACATATTACAACAGAATCATATCCTCATTTATGATTCAAGTTCAATGAAATCCTGGTTTCAAGTATTTTGGATGATAACATTTGTATTATACATATACAGATAGAAATCCAATTTTCAAATCTGGTGAATTATCAAAACCCTTGACCCGAACCAAACTTAAAATTTATAGGGAAATTATAATACACGTAATATTTTGAAAAAAGAGAATCAAACATGTCAATTTAAAGTTGTCACCCAAATAAACAATAAAAATCTATCGCAAATGATAAAACTTAGGAAAAACTTTCAGATTAAATACTTCTGAAACGTTTAAGTTAATTAAAAAGAATTAAATATGAGATAATGAGCAATTTAATTAACAGCGTTTTTTGTATTATTTATATTTATCAAGCTATCTACTCATAAAAAGCTAAAGGCGATTAAAATTATAAGGTAGATTTAAATTTTCATAACATGTTTGTAGATATGATGAAGCTATCTCTGTTAGTATTTTATTTTTCTTAAAATTCAAATGTTTGAGTTTGTCTCTCTGTTTTCCGTAAATCATTAGTCTGTTTGACATTAGTTGATGTGTGATCATTACATGAATAAAATCCTTTGTCTTTTGACCGACGAAATTTTGTCATGGGTTGAACTGAAAACCACACTGAACTGAATGAAGTGAAACTTATGTTAGGTTACCGGTTTCTAAATTAAAATTAAAGCAATTTCTTTTCAAAATTTTGATTACAACGCGTACAATTGTGTAATTGATTTTAAATCTTAATTAATGCTGATTTGAACTTCCTGTAAAGTTGCTTACGCCTAATCCAATTAAGTTTGTATATATATATAAGATACGTAATATTTCACTTTGGAGCTCTTCTCGTATCAGGAAAGAAACAGGTGGCACTTTTACCTGCTCCTAAAACTGTCATCTATGTGTTAACTCTAGAAATAGAGAAAAAATATAGTTACGACAACAGACCCACTCCTTCTTTCTACATTCCTTAAGTGTAATTTTTTAAAAAAATAATATTAACTATTTTTTCAATTTTTGAAAAATTATCATTTTGTTCCTCTTTATTGAATGTGTTTTCGCCTTTCCCAATATGACATTACTCTGAAATAGGTAAGAAATTGGATAAAAAGAGAACCCCGACTTTAATATTTAATTATTTCGTAATTAAAGTGAGTTTTCAAACATTATACACCTCATCCGATTAATTTTCAGCTAATGTGTATACGGGATTCTTTATTTCGCAATGTAAATAATCGCTTGGAGATGCCTTTAATTCAACTATTTGGGGTGTATACAAATGTATGAATTAAGCTGCGAAAGTTCGTATTTCATGTTTAAATTGAAATTTCAGTCACAATTATTTTATTCCTTTTAATTTTTTTTTTGTTAGTTTTGGAGTGAGCCCAAAGCAAAAAGTATCCAACAGATGCTTTACTTATTTTTTATATCATTATGTCAACATTTGTCTTTTTAGTTCATAAATAGAATGAAACCCTGCAATCTTGGTATATGTTTTTTCTTGGTAAAATCTATACGAAGTAAGTATTTAATAAGTCAGGTGTAAATTATGAATTTCTTTAATGAGATGTAAAATGTTTTAAATGGAAATAAAAAAAAAAGCGGCCGCATTCAGGTAGTACATAAATAAAAACGATTATTTTGAAAATAATAATTTGCTAGTTGCGAAAACCCGATACGGCTATTTTTCTGCTCTATTATTAAATCTCACTACTGAAAATGCACATTCAAGATTCGCCCACACATTCACAATAAAATTTTTTAAAAATTTTATATTCTTTTAACAATTATAAGATGTTTAGTAACAGTCTCTAAGATTCTACTATGCAATTCATGGGAGATAACAATATCAGTTAAGAAAAAAGGCTACTTGTGTCAAAATACAAAAATCTAAGCAATATTTAAATAAACGATTTAAAGTTTTAATGGAAAATGTGCAACTATTACTTTTTGTATACTTTCTTTCTATATGTAAAATGTTTTGTTGCTGATATAAATACTTGAATGGAAACTATTTAGAAGTGGGATATAAGATGCTATGAGAAAAGGATATTCATAGATAATATTCTTATAAAACATTATACAAAAGAAAAAATATTTTAAATATACACACACCACAATAAATTTCTATAAAAGTAATTTTATACACTATAAACATTAGCTTTCTAATAGGAACGTTAATTTTTTTATTTAATGGATTGTATGCATTAAAAAATAAAAATCATCAATCATCAATGTTTATTTGTTTCTATAATCGCAAATTATGTAAATGAAACAAGGAGGAAAGTAGCAAAGTAACAAATAATGTGATAAAATCGATGAAATATTTTATTGCTAACTATAACATACATTTAATATTTTAATTATAATAAATATATTAACATACAGTGCAAAAGAATGTTAGTGTATTACGATAAGCTTATGTAAATCTAAAACTAAAATTCACAACTAGTGGATATATATAGAAGTTATCTAATTTAATCATCTCTAACAATACGAATAAAACAAGGCAAAATTAAGTGAAAATATCTTTTCTTAAGATAAAAATCTTTCGAGTATTTTAATAATGTTGCTTTATTAAAGTGCAACATTAATTTTGCTATTTAATATTCCCTGTATTTTTTATTTCTATCATGATAAATATGTTGCTATAATAAGTACCAACATAAAAAAGTGACAGTTTCGCAATGAAAATAATTTTATTTAATGTTCACCAAATAAAGAAACCTTGGGAAAAAACTGGAAGAAAATATTAAATATATTATACACTTATGATAAATTCTTTATAGTAACATCGTTCATATATAAAATTATAATTTTGCTGTTTAACAATTTGATATGTCAATGGTAATTAAAAAACAATAGAATTCATATTTTATTTGAAAAAAGTATAAATTTTTGTTGCAGAAAGTTTATTAAATATTAAAAATATTATTGATGCTAAATAGTTGTAAATCACTTTTAAAAATTTCTTTTGTCTTAGTATGTTACATTAACGGAGATCATTTTGAAAAACAAAAGTTGAATGAAACAAGTTATAATATACCCTTAAATTGCAGACCAAAGAATCAGATTTAATTTTTAATGTTTTTAGATTAAAAATTTATTTAAAAAAACATTCATTTACGAAACATACGAAATATAAATTTTACACTATTATGTTCTTACAAAGTATATTAGTGGAATAATTTGATTAATAATTTTCAAAATAAAGATTATTTATAAAAAATTTGCGATTTGCGCTCATATTTTGCCTTAATCCGTTTTTGAATAATTAACCACATGGTTTTCCAATATAATTACATTAAATATCTTATGTGGACAAGAAAAAAAATTTGACGATGAATAATTAATTCCAAGCATTTCCTTCCTTTCCATTATTTTTAAACATTTCCATTTCTTCTTAAATATAACTAAATTTAATAATTTAAACTTTCTACAGTTGAAACAATTGTGTAACAGTGTTAACTATTGTTAATTGTGTGCATTCGGTTAAACTAGCCTTTTACCTAAACCAACTCAAAGGTACCTAAATCATTGATTTCCGTGAAATAAAGTAAATTTTTTGCCATTTTATGTACAAAAATCAAAATTCAAATTTAATAGCTAATTGTGTATTCGAAATACAAAAGATGAGCAATTTATAAACATAATGAAAGCAATGGCAGAAAATTTTTATTTCTAGATAAAAAAAAAAAAAAAAAGAAATAATATTATTTATTTTTAATTCAATAGAAGTCACTGGAAGCAAATTATCAAATTATTTTGGTAATTTGCTTCCAGTTCAGTTTATTTTAAAATTCCATCTAGACTTATTTGATAACATCTTATCCGAATCAAAATATCGCTTTGTTAAGCAAACGGTGTCAACAATTTTTATGATAGGCATTATTTTGCAAGTATACTGAAAAGCTTTTTGTAAAAGATGCCTTAAAATGTAAAACTTACTGTTTAATATAATGTATAACATCACATATTTAAATTTTTTTAGGTTAAAACAGCATTTTTTACAACAAACAATTCGAACTTCTTAAAAGTGGCATTTGGTGTGGAGCATGAGTTCGTCTTCCCATTGGGCTCCTAAGTTATAATTTAAATATATCTGAATTCTGATTTAAAATTAGAAATTCCATAAATTAGAATCATAAATCACCTAGATAATAAATATTTTTCCTTGATAACAAGGATGTTATTCTTTTGAATATGGAGACATAAAACACTGTACAAAAATTAAAATTTCACACATTCTTACAAAAATTTCAGAGAAATACATATTAAATAAATATTTCCTCTAATATTAGATTAGTATGTACCCTTATTTTTCAAGTAATTTTTCTATAATAAATATATGACAAAAACTAACTATCGGTAAATTACAGGGGATTTACTTTTTGCTAGGTATTCCTGAGTTTTGTTTGAGAAACCATATTCTGAAGATGTCATTGAACGAGGCGGTTGTTTTTTATTCATTTGTGCCCCAATAAAGTTGATTGATTTCATTGATCGCCATTGATTTACAACAGATGAGAGTCAGGAGTTAATGATAGGGCTCCACTCACACATGATCAATTTACTTTCAGGAAGAATATTGGTTCACACTGTTTAGTTACAAGGAAATGGTTGCAAAATATGCTCTGAAACCTACTTTAAACTGGTTCTAGATTTAAAGAAGAAATAGAGGGTAACATACGGCAATAGGTAAAGATACAATAGACATCAAATTTAACCATAATAAAATTTTCATTTTCCATAATATTTTATTATTTTGTATCTTCTTTGTGTGATATTTAGAATTGATAATCATTACAATTAAGTACAAGTAAAATAATTATTTAACCAAAGTAAACATCTTACTACTTTTAAAATTTGATTTATCAAACAGAAAATGTATCCTTTGGCATAAATTCATTGTTCTTCATGCGCAATAAATTTCATGTTAGTTCAAAATATTGAAACCCTATGCATTTTTAGAAATATTTAATTAAGCTACTCGGAGTAAAATTTTGATGCAAAGTTGTTTTATTTATTTTTTAAGAATATTTATTTTTATTGAGATGGATTCCCATAAAAAATTAAAAAAAACATTTTACTGACAACTTTCTAATTATTCTAAACTCACATCTTCCTCAACAACTTTTTAAAATTTGTTGAAAGGAAATAAATTCAAGAAAAAATATAAGATCTTTTATTATGAGGAAAAACAGAATTTTATTACTTTTAATTTAATTCAATTTAATTCATTACAAAAAAGATGAAAACTTTTTCTTTCTTATGATACAAAACTGATATGATTCATTTATATAATTTGCTTTTAATTAAATAAAAAAATAATAGCAAATTTTTTCCAAAATTTGCTTAATTTTGTCTTTTTCATGAAATAAAAAATAAATTTTAAAGGAAAATTTCAACCTATTATTAATACCCACAGATAATAATAAAAAAGCAACTTTTTTTACTCTCGAACAAATATTATGTCTACAATTCATTAATTCTTTACATTCGACTGTCAATTTTTAATAATAAAATGAAAAAATTGGTTTTATTTAAATAAAAAGTAAATATTTTACATTAGAATATATAAAATAGTAAATATTTTACATTTTATTTCAGAAATGTTTTAATAAGGGAATAAGAATTGTTTAAATCATTCATATAATTTCCATCGAGGTAAAAATCATTAAAAGCTATAATTAGGAAAGCTTACTTAGCACATTTTAAAAGTCTTTCCAGATGTAAAGTTATTCATTATAGATTTGACCTATTTTTGTATTTTATACATTATTGTTAACTATATTTTTAAATAAACTCATACTTAAAACCTTTAATGAAACTTTCTAGTGTAAGGATTACATAACCGTTCCATATGTCAAAAAATAATGGAAAACTATGAAGTCTAATTTAATTTTATTTTAAAATGTGAATAATATTTTCAAATAACATGAAAATAGAGGAAAATATATTCCTTGTTATGAAATTTTAAAGTGATAATAGTTAAGAAATACATATTTTAACACCATTTAGTTTAAAGATTTCATGCAAAATTCTCGTGAATTTTAGTTGTTGAAGCTTAGGCAACAATCGCTTAAAATTACGACTTAAAATGACATGGAATTAAATGATATTTATGCACTCTTATTTCCAGATAAAATTATTTTGATTTTTTTCAAAGAGAAAAATGATTTACAACTTTACATTTCATTGTAATAATAAATAACATTTCAAAGAAACAATAAAGATAGTCAATTCAACCAACATTATGAAGATTTTTTTGAAATCCTATTTTGCAAATGTAAGGATTTAAGAGAGTATTTATGTCAAATATATTTTATATATTTGACATAATATATTTTATATATTTGACAAATATATTAAATATATATCTAATTGTATGTTACAACATTCTATTGGGCTTCATTTGAATGTCTACGATAGACATCAGCAAAGTAATTGTTAAACACAAATGAAATTTTATTATGTTTTATAAATTTTGAGATTACAAGTTATTATCTACTTTTTTTAATAGTTTTGAAATTGTTGAAGTGTCAAAGAAATATTAAATTTCGAATTTTAAGAAATATTAATTTCAAATTACTACATGAATATTACAAATTGTTCCACACCCTTTATCAAAACTACCGTTATATTTTTTCTGAATCAACAATTTAAGTTTTTTCTCCTAAATCGAACACACATTGTTCCACGATTAGGCCGTCCGCCTGTGGCGACGACTTATTTAATGTAAGAGAAAGATGTTTTCAAGGGCTCACCTTAATAACAGAACAGAGTTCTTTGGAGCACAAGAATCCGAGTTTGATACTAATCACTGTTGAACAATGGGAGATGGATGTTGCTTTTTTTTGTTTTCAGCATGCAGGTCTGTCAAGGAGGTGTTCTTGGAAGTTTTTCGGGCTTCTTCCCTTGCTAAAAGTGAATACGATCCACTATCTATTGAAAGTCTTCCAAATTACACGGTAAGTTTTAAAATGCCTAACACGGAAAGGCCTTCTGCTTTTAGTCTGCCTATTATATGATATCAAAAATTTTTAAACGTATTATATTACTTTACACGGACAAAAAAAACTTTATAAAGGTTCAAAGTAATTTCTTTAACTCATTCAACATACTATAATAAAATAATTATCATACCTTTGCACATTTTTAGTGTAAGAGAAAATTTTAAGAGCAAACAAAATTGAAAATAAAATTAATAAAGCCAATATGTGAATCAACTTTAACAAAAAAACTGTAGATATTTAAATGTCTCAGAATTAAAACTTTTTCAATATTTAAAGTGTATCCACAATGAAAAGTATAAATTTTAAAGCATGTATAACTTTTATGATCTTTATTACTTTTTTTGTGACTCACAGTCACAAGTTCCAACAGACAATGTGTCATTAATTATTGAAAGAACCTAAAATAGATTAAAGATTACTTTTTCAGTAGATTATATATTTTCTCTCAAAAGTCATTTATCAATTTTCATTCAGAAAATTTCTATAAGTGATGCATATATTTATTGATACTCCCCATTTAAATTATGAAAGCTATTCAATAAACTTCCCATTAATTTATTTTACCTATTATATTACTTTCAAAATTTATTTTTACTACTAATCCTTGTGTTACCAATTATTGAATAAAACAAAAATATTTTAGAATTACATATATCTCGAAGCAATTTTTGTATTTCCACACTAAATGCCATTTATTCCTTTTAATGAATGTACTACAAATAAATGATAATTACATTAGATATAATAGATGAGGATTTTTTATATACTTTCTTGATTTCAAGAAAAGTACTTAATAAATTCAAGTACACACTATTTTATTTCAATACCTGAGATTTTATAACGGACTGAAATTCAATTTGGTCATACATTTTGTTGCTAATTTTTAAATTAATTAAAAATTGGTGTGTTTCAAGGGTATGATGAGTATGTGTCAAGCTCAACTAATTAATATAATATAAAAAATAACAATTTCTTTTCAGACAAGCATTTTTCAAATAAATAATTTTTTATGAATTTTTTGTAACTTTAACCGGATTTTGTAAAAAACCTTATATGATAAAGATTGAAAAATGTTTAAATTCAAATTTAAACGATTTAAAAAATTTTAATGGCAAATTCAATATATAATAAAACACACATTTATGAATAAGAGAAATAAATATTATTTCGTTGATATTGTTACTAGAGAACTCAATTCTATTATGGATTTATATCATTTTTTTAAATTTAAAAACTTTATTACAAAGGAAGAAATAATAATTAAATGGCTGTAACAAATAATTAATATTATTTGTGTGCTATTTTTTAAACTAGCTTTACTCAATATTACTAATTTTTCTCTTCTATAAAATACAGTATTGTGACAAAATACTGTCTTAATACGTTTCGTATAAAATTCATTATTGCATCATTGAAAAAGTAGCTTAACATTTCTTTTTATTTTACTTTTCTAATGAAACAATAATTTGCTTCAAAATGCTAGTATTATGCAGTACTATTTTTATTTATATTAGTCTTAATATTTTGCTTTATTTAATAGACATTAAAGCATACTTAATTTGATCCCCATATTTAATTTATAATTTGTATAAATGATCTTAGTACGTTCTTTTGCAAAAAAATCGAAGCACCGTGAAGAAAGTGGTTGTTTTGATGAAATTGAATATGTGTATAGCTCATACACAGATAATAAGATGATTTAAAAATCGAAGCCATAGTACCTGTTTACAGCCCAAAATTTTCCATTGAGTGTTCTAATCAGTAGTTGGTTGAACCTCCCCTAACGGCAATACCTCCTTGAATTCGTCGAGGCAGGGAGTGGTAGAGGCTTCTAACGTACGACTTTAAATTAGTTTGTTGACTGCGAGAATAATTTTTTAACGTGGCATTTATGCAATTTCATTAATAATTTTAGCAGTAAGCTGAAGGTTGTATAAAAGTTAGATTTTGGATGTTTTTATAAAAATACTGTTTCCAATTGAATAATGTACCTTTAAAAAGAATATGCTTAATTCAATATTTTTTCTACAACAGGATTCGTATATTTAAGATTAACTATAGTAAAAATGAGGTTCGCTCACGAATTTTCTCGCATTTTTCCTTCAATTAGAAAATTTGGATTTGTAAGTGTAACTAATATTCATTGGCCAAAGGCCATTTTACTTAAACATAACACACACATACATATAATTTATAGTTGTATATATATTTTAATATATTTCAGAAATATTAAACATTTTCTATTAAAAATTGTAAATATAATTATCAAAAATTAACGCATACAAAAATAACAAATACATCAAACCAAATTACTTGAATAAATCAAAATTTTTCTTATGATATTATATTTCTAAATAAGTGAATTCTATGTCACATGTGATTAATGCGGAACGTGTTGGTACACTATTGATTCGGTGTGGCTGAGATTTCTAACAAAAGCAAAATATGTATATTGATCGTAATTACATTCTAATTTTCTCTAAAATTCGCTCACAACGTGTTTTCATTACAGATTAATAATAATATCTATAGCTATCTAATATCTATATCTATATAATATCTAATATCTATAGCTATAGTGCAATGTCGGGGCACAAATTACAATCATAATATTATATGTATATTCCCCATATGACACACAAAAATTGCTATAGTAGCCAACCAAAGTACCTTTATATTAAAGAGATAAAAAAATTAAATTTTAGAAGCGACTAATGAGTTTTCAACATCTGTGCATTGCAAATATATTTTTCAATTTCTCATCTTTCTATTTCCTAATATTACACATATATTATACTTGTCAATAGTTATCGCATATAACTTGAAAAATTACTGAAGCCCAATGCTTAGGAGTTAATGAAAAATAGACGCGCTCGCCATTAATTTAAAGGATCAAAAAATATTTAACTAGAAACGTAACCTCAATTGTGGATGATTAGAATTCGATTTATCCTAGATATATTTTTATCTTCAAGGCATTAGACTGATTTCAACTAGGTCAGAGATG
>JAPDSC010068425.1:497076-591798 GCA_026290005.1 Latrodectus geometricus
ATAATTTTTTTGTTATTTCTTTTTAATTAAGAGGTTGTTCTTATTTACTTTTTTACATATATCTTTGACACCTATCCTTAAATTAGGAAACAAAACCATGTAAATGGGACTTAATTGCACAATTCTTAATTAATAAGTTTTTAATAACTGTGAGAGATAAAATACATTGTGATTTTAAACTGCATGTCACATAAAGAATATTTACAAAAATGAAATAGCTTTATTTGAATGTAATGTATTTATTTTTAGCCACTTTTTTATTAGTTATGTTTACTTTTTTAAGATAGTAATTTTTTTATAATGCACTATCTTTTTTATAATGAGTGCATTAATTCTATAAGTATTAATGCACTGAAAATGCTCATAATTTTAAAATATTGTTATACATTAAAAAATAATTGGTAAGATTATATGAAAAATAACAGTAATAAAGAGTTAGTGGAGAAATGAATTCACCCTGAAAGAAAGGTCTAATAATGTACGAATATTTCATTTTAACAAAATATAAATCCTTCCTTAAAATATGTGTTTGCAATAAAAAAATTGTCTTAAGTTTAATGTGCACTTCGCGAAATTGATTTTGCGCGATATCACTCAACAATTCTTTGTTTTAAACAATCTATGAGACCACTCATTTTTCAATATATTTGCAAGATACACTCATTTTTTCTGCCATTGTTTCAACAAATAAAAATAGTTTTTATTTATTTAGAATTACTTGCAAAATATATTCAATATATCGCTGAAGTAATCTGAATTTTCGAATATTTCTAGTAAAAATTCTATACTTAATTATATAATTATTTTAACATTAGGTGATACTAAAGAATTTCATATTTTATTTTTTTCAGTGAAAATATCTTATTGTAAATAAAAAGTGTTACTAATTTATAAAGAAGCAGAGTACTATTTAAAAATTGATTGTTTTCTGTTGTTATAAATTGTGAATTGTAAATAGGGATAAGTGTAGCTCAAATTTATAGTAAACTAATTAACTGTAATAAGACTGTTTATTATACGATAAAATATTTTGAAAGAGAAGTTGAATCGAAAATGAGGCAAAAGAGGGTCATGAACTATGTCAATTCATTTTTAAAAATACTTATTGTGGAAAAAAATTAGCTTAATCTCGCATTAAGTGCTATAAAACTTTCTATTGAATTAAATTCAGTAAAAACCTCACTTCTTTATTTCACCTGGAATATTTTGATTTTGTCTCCCCTTAATTGGATTAAATGTATTTCCTTTCTGAAAAGATTAAGAACAGTAACTCGCTTTTTTTCTACAAAATGTAATATATACAAAATATTACGCATGGAGATCAGAAATGAAAATTATAGCATGAGTAAATTATATTCTAGATAAAATAAGAATGAAATGCAAGTATTTAGATGGATGTAGAAAAAAAGAAACTACCGAGAATTCAATTGAAATAATATGTAGCGTTCTCAAGTGTGCGAGTCACTATATTATAAACATTCAGAACAAAATACAGCAATCAGAATGAAATTTTATCATTTAACAAAGGAAAATGTATAATAATCAGAAAACATTAAAAAATTTTTATATAATATCACAAAAAATATTTGAAGAATTTGAATAAAATTTTAGTTTGCTTGTTTACAAACTTGATTTGATACATTATGAAGCAAATTGTAAGGAAACACGATATTAAAATGGAACGAAAAGTATATTGCATATCTCAATGCCAAGTTCACAAATAATAATAAAATTGTGAAATATATCAGGCTTCTTTGTAACTCTGTAATAATATTTTTCACATAAAAGCTAATCAGGGAGAATAGATATTACTACTATTATTTAAAGTGAACTCCAAAACCACAACAAGCATCTATTACCTAAATTTCAAAATGTTGAATACAGCACATATCTTCTTCAGATATTTAAAAAGCAGCTTTGAATCATATTTAGCTGTTGGATTAAAAAATCTGCTTTAATTATTAGGGAAAAGATTTTCAAGAAAAAGAAAGTGAAAAAATTAATAACAAATTGTAGAACATTGGAGATGTGTTAGAGCAAAGATAAAAAAAATAAATAAGAAAATTATTCAATTTTTCTCAAAATCTTAAAAATCAATTGCAAGTTCTAAAGCATATTCAATTGCTCTATTTAAAAGACTGATTCTTATTTGTCAACTGGATTTGCGACCAGAACACTGAAACAAGAAGTTGAGTGAAATTATACTGCAGAAAAAATGGAAGAACTTTAATATGTTAAAGCAACCCAAAAATGAAAAATAATGAATTCTCCCCTAAGCTTATTAAGTAGTATTTTGTGTGAACAGTGAAACACATACTTAATGTAGTGTTAAGTTATTAAGGTATTACACTATTTTTTGAGTTAGTGTCTGATGATATTTTATGATATTCTTAGATCACTGTTTTTATTTAGACTTGAGATATCTTTTCAAAAACAATTAGTTCTGCCATGTATTTGAAATTAATCGTACAGACATGTAAAAGTATAACAAGTATACTTATATATAACAAAGTAGTAAATATATATAAATAAGAATATTTATTTGTTTAAACACCTTTTTGTGAAACACTGATAAATGAATATTGGTATTCAATGATATGATGAACTTTCTATCCACTCTTGAAAAAAAATTATGTTTAAATTATGTTCTGTACCATGGAACCTCAGGAAAGTGGTCTTCTATTACCTGCACCCTAAGGTTAATGCACATTTTCTACGATTTAAAGTAGATAATGAGCTATTCAAATATCCACACCCAAAATGGCGGTACGAATTCTTAAGATTAAGGACCAAGCAATATTCAGATAACAGTATGTTGAATATTTCACAGAATAGCAGAATTTCGATAAGTGCATTTTAATTCAATTTAAGTGTATATTTGTGATTTTATATCTTTCAAGAGCAATACTGTTGTCCATTGATTATGAGTTTGGATGTATTCATTAAAATATGAATATGAACCTTGAAAATTAAATGCGTACTGTTAAAGGATCTGCAGTACCAATCAATACTAATATTGTTCATAAAGATAAGAATCCAGACAGAATTATCACTTGATTGATTGATTTAGTATGCTATCACGAAGTTAAGAGCTAAATGGTTAGCCATATGACCTTTAGTTGAACAGTTCTTGGCTTCGATTCTCAGCTAGGCATTATAGTGGTCCAGAATCTACTTTTAACTGCAGGTCCTTGTTGAGTTAGAGCTAGTTTAGAAAAAGTGATCATACTGATCTTGTCACTCTATGCCTATGCGGAAAGATTCGACCTACCGAGACCTACGACTTAAATTGAATTCCAAATCATCACAATCATCCAGACCAAATATGAGAGTCCAACTCACGAGCTGCTCAACTGAAGACAAGAATTCTCTTTAATTAGCTACCAACTCAGCTCTAAATAATTTTTGACACTGCGTAGATGATAGCCTAACGGCCTAAGGCTGTTGTTAGGTGTTTTTATGTCTACTATGTAAATTGTTTTCCGGGAGATCTTTTCCTTCACATATTCATGTGATGCAAGCGAGAAATCCGGATAACGTCCAAACGACCACTCCGACAGACATGCATGCAGAACATCTCATCATTCAATAGTGGACGAGATCAAATCCAGGATACTTTAAGCGTACTATCCCACTACTAGTTTACGGTAAGTTCTTTCTCTTATCATTATCGGAATTAGCTTTTGAACTCAGTTAAGCAAAAAAAAAATTTTATAAAAAATTCAAGATTCGGAGACTTTGTTAACGCTAAATGAAGTGAGTTTTAACTACTGATGAGTTAGCGAGAACATTTTACAGTTAATAAAAAATAAATTCAGACAAACTTTATAGGTTAGTTTATTGAAGTATATTTCCCGTTGCTCATTATTGTTCTTTGAAGTCGTGTAATACAGCCAATCCCACGTAATTTTGATCTTGGTCAAATAGTGAAGTCATTACTAGAACTCGCACCTTCTCCAATTACGCCAGATCAACGGAGGGGCATTTGTTCTCGTGAATCTTTTAATACACATAATCCCTCTCAGCAGGATGGTCTTCGACTGGGTCAAGTGTTGATTCAGCAACATTTCAGGATACAGTTAGATGCTTTTTTCTAAGGTTATAACACCTCCGAAGTATTTGAGGCGACTAGCTTTTAGTTTAATTACAAAAAATTAAGCATTTATCCTGCATTGAGAAAAAGGTCACGATACTGATATAATTATTTTACAAAGTCTCATAAATTGTAACTGCAGTTGAAAACTATATAATGTTTTGTTATATTAACTTCAAAAACGCTTAAGCATATTTTGTCTAAAATATTTATAATTGTTTTTTTTTTATTCTTATAAGTATAGCCTAAGAATAAGGAAAAGTTCGTATAAATTTTTTTACCTAACGAAGCTTGAGAGAAGAATAGGAACAATGGGATAGTTACCGTTTGGGAACGATTTTGAAAGACAAACACACTTCCAGTAGGTGTTATTTACTGACTGCGTGAAGGAAGGTAAAGAGAATTTACTTTTGAGTTGACAGCCCGATTGAAAGAAATATTTCTTGCTACGAGGTGAAAAGTTGGCTTGATATGTGCGAAAGTTATTTTGTCGCTGAGCGTGTGGGTGAAAGGAAATATCATTCAATTTACTCCTTAATTCACTTGCCTTTTCTGAATAAAACAGAAAGAATAGACCAGAGCACA
Organism: Latrodectus geometricus; assembly: GCA_026290005.1. Lineage (NCBI taxonomy): Eukaryota > Metazoa > Arthropoda > Arachnida > Araneae > Theridiidae > Latrodectus > Latrodectus geometricus. Next base: position 501,755 of record JAPDSC010068425.1, read on the forward strand.
GGATTATGGCATTCCCTCGCATCTCTTAAATTTTTATAAACTAGCATTTGCAATACATCTACGGAAAAGGAAACATCTGATAGTAAAAAAATTTACAGCAAAACTCAGTGCTTTACATGTATGTGAAATACTTCCATTTTAATCCCAAATATATTTAATAATATTTTCATGGTTTTTAATTTTTCTCAAAAAATACTTTTATTGGATTAAAATAATAATATTTTATACACATTATAATAATTTTATTAATTTGGGGATGACAAACGTGTGCTCATTTGCTTATTGAAAAGCTAGTAAAATTCATCGGATAAAAGCGTCTTTTAGCAATTAGAAAATAAGAGGATGGATTCTGATCCAACTAAACATTGTCGTATTGAGTTTAGAAACACGTTAAGTTACAAACGTTATTGTTTTCCCGTTCAGAATTAAAAACTTTATGCTTCAAATGTGTTTTGGTGTGATCATCACTAACAGTCAATAGCTTAGCTCTAATATGTAAAAACATACAAAAAATTGTCTATGGTCAAAAAATGCTCACATTGCAATATATCCATTAATTAATAAAGGCTTTTATTTTTGATTTGACGATGTCCTTTAGCATCAATATTCACAATGCATTACGCAATTATTCAGTTTTCATTTCCGAAATAAAAAAAATTACAAGCTACACGCCACGCATGCTGTGAAACAGTCCGCATTCAATGCCGATATCAAAACTCTCATGCTTCAATAATCCAAGAATCAAGCAGGTGAAGATGAAATATAGAAACTCCTCCTACGATTTGATGACTGATTTATTTTGAAATGTAAGTTAAGAGTCAGTTCTTCATGTAAATATAAACTTTTGAAAGAACAGCGTAGAGTTTTTAATATTGAATCATCACTTATTAAATAATAGTCACTCATTTAATATAATTGTAATTCAGCTTCTATATCATTTTTGATACAGCATTTTTCAGAAAAAATTGTTCTTATATATTACTCATTAGATAACAATCTTCATTTTTAACAATTTAACCCTATAAAATTTTCAAATATGTAAATACATACAAAAATATAATTGCTTTATTTAGCAAATTATTTTTAAAAATCATCATTTACTATAAATATATATTTCAAGTTTGATTAAGATACTTTGAAACTCAAATATTTCTATGTAAAATTATTTCAAATAATATTTCTTATATTGACAGAAGGAATCCACAATTGAAGCATTATTTTATCTCATAGTGCATACACAGAATTTTAGAATCTATTTCCTCAAACCAGATGAATAATAGACAAATCAGATTTTAGAAATAGGCAATATACATAATCATACGATAGTATTTATTACTGTGGCAATTCTGTATTAGTATAATGGTTAAGTTTACTTTCAACGTGATTCATCAGAAGAAACTTTTACAGTCCGTGCTTAGTATCGTGTTTTCAAAAACTCTCTTGTTTACGATTACTAACAAATAGTTTATATCAGTCTTACTGAGAAATCAGTAGATAAGTCCTCTGCTAAAGTCCAACAGTCCCCTACAATTTAAATCAAGGGCAAATACGCAGCTAAGGCCATACTTATCAACAGGTTTGAAGCTAGCCTGTCAACAAGTTAATTCCCTTTTGAGTGTGCACCCGCTCACTGATTTCTAAAGGGATTGCCTGTCATCTCCACTTTTTACAATAATCTGGTATGTAAGAATTTCACTTCGAGAGAGTATTATATTTTGATATTTAATGTATACACACATTTTATTGTATCTTTATATAACTTCTAAATTCCCAAACTATGCAGTTTTTAATTATTCTAATATATTTTTCCATAAAATCATAAACTATGACAACTAAGATCTAAAGGCATTATACGCAGGTTTTTCTATTACACAAATCAAATTTTTTCAGTGGTTTTCCTTGAAAAATGCTTAAAGTTCATAAGCTCCTTAGAAATTTTCATCTTTACTTAAATATTTTGAATTGCAATATAAAAACAATTATATTAAAAGTAGTATTAAATTACTGAATATTTTGTAGACGCGTAATTATATTCACATTTATATATAATAAAAAAGTTTCCAAAAAATCAGATTATTTGTAATTAATAAAAGTAAATTGAATTTTAGAATAAGAAAACACGAAAATTAATGTATTGAATATGAAAAAATTGCTTTGAAAAATTTATTATAGTCACTGTGAACAGGGTTTCTTGAAATGCTCATCTTTAATTAACTCAGGAAAAATGTTTACTTAACTCACTTATCTCAGGAAAAATGCTGATTTATAATTTAATCTTAACACTGTGTATTTATAATTTTAGTATGAAAGCTTTATTGTGCTATTACCAAATTAATCAACATCTTGCATGGGCCATCTTAAAAGGGATATTAAAGGAGATTAGCATTTCATTTGAAATAAATATAAAATTAAGATTACTTGAGAAAATTTCAGATATGCGTAGTTTAAATTGTGCAATTAACTGTTTTGGGACATTTTATATTCTATCATTTTTTAAAAGATGCATTTTGTATGATTTTTATTTTTAATTATTTAATGGAAATGTATCTTAGCATTTTTAGTGTACATTTTTCACATTTTATTTCATTTTACATTGATGGTTTTTTAAAGATTATGCGTATTAATGCTAATAAAAATTTACATTTATTTATCTTTACACTAGATTCCAAAAGATAAATTTATGAATTAAGATTTTTTGTATTTTTCTCCCCGAAATTAATTACTGTATAATTACTCTTCATTTATTATTATAATATCTATGTTAATTTTATTGAGATTATTTCATTATCATTTTTTACATGCATTCATTTCTCTAATTTCATTTAATTAAGTGTTAAAATTTTATAAATTTACTAATAATTTGTAGTGAAAAGTTGTTTTCCCATAAAAAATTTCAAAACATTTGAGATTTGGGGCATTCAAAAGCAATGGTTTAGGTACAAGTACATACAGAATTCCTCATTTCTCAAAGCATAATTAGAAATTGTAGAAATGATATACATACATTTTTTAAATAATACTTGTTAAGAACGCAGCAGTTTCAAAACAAAAATGTAATAGAATTGATAAAATATTTCTATATTATGATTATAATCTAATATTATGATAATAATCTATATTTAATGTATAAGATAAAGTAATTCTCTTCAGTTGATTCTTCTCAAGATTTGATAAATATAACTAACTACAAGAAATTTATTTTACTAATGCTTCCTTGTTAATGTAAAATGAAAGAGGATAAACATATTTGCTTACTAACAGTAACAAATTGAAATCTGTGATGTACTATACATATACAACCAAATGAAATATTCAAGAAAGTTTGTAACTATTTACAGTTGTAAACAAGGAGTTTATTGCATTATATCCTGGGAAAAATGTAAGTGCTTAGAAATGAAATTTGAATTATTTCTTGACTATCTTATTTTCAAAGAAACGACATGAAATGTATACATATATATATAACTATTTTTGTAATGTTTTGTGATTTCTCATAAGCGCTTGCGTGTCATGATTCGGTTCGATTGATTGTCGTACAGCAGCTATTTTTGCACACTAGGCCAAATTGAACTGGAATATACAGTTTGAAGTGTATTCTAAACCTATATAAGCATGTAAGATCAAGGTAGGACTTGAACCCACGAATTATTTAACTGAAGCCTCTGCATCTTGTCGTTGTTGAGTAAAATATATCCTTCATAAGTGCATAATTTTTAAATAAATTCAAAAAACTTAAAGGAATATTAAGAATAGGTTTTCTCCTTTCCAATGCTTCATGTATTTGAATTTAAGATTTAATGTGCTTGTTTTTCAAATATTATTCCATCAAATATTTCCTATCTTTTAAATAATCAGTGTTTCTCCTGTTAGCTTTAACCAAAGCAAAGGAATAACAAAAAGCCACAAATTAACATAAAAATAGACAAATTTATTCTTTTAATGCCCTGTAAACACGGAATAACTAGTGAGACTTAATTTTCAATTTTAGTGTGAAATTTACGTTGAAATATATATGAGGCGAAGATTGATAATAAATTTAAATTCTAAATTAACAATAATCTGAAGTATTGGAATTACAGGTAACACTGATTATCAATCCTTCAAATTTTATAGACTTTATATGTTAACTAAATTTATGCGTATATAAAAATTAATTCTAAATCTGTTATTAATACCAAACTATTTAAAATAGAATCATGAATATATTTCTAAACGTGAGCGTATATTTTGTAATAATTTAGGACCTGGTAGTACGATTTGTAGAGGGGCTAATCTTATCTCTGTCTTATGATAGAAACCAAAGTCTATTGCGTGGAAAGACCTTTTACTTGTTATCTCTCTTATGGCAATCGATCTTCGACTCAGCCAAAGTCTATTGCCCTGATAGACCATGTTCTTGTTGACAAACAACTAGAAAATTCTTCCTCTATAATGCATGGAGATTACATGGAAATTTTAAAATGTGAATAAAAACAAGTATAAAAGCCTTGTACTTGACCATGATTTAGTGCTTTGGAAATTTTAACATTATTGGTTTTCCAGATCTTATCTTTAATGGTTAAATGTGTATATTTACAGAGAAAGCAGATTGCGCCGATAATGATTCAGTAAGTCTCATTCCACACACAGTTCGTATTCTCGTTAATGGTTCAGTGTATAACTTTCTCCTGATGACAAATCTTATCATTAATGATTCAAAATGCATCTTTCGGCAAAGTGAAAATATTACAAATGATTCCGCATGTATCTTTCCACATTGGCTACAGATCTTGTTGGCTACACTTCGGTTACAGATCTACACATTGACTACAGATCACTTTGGCCACTAATAATTCACTGTGTATGTTTCGATAGATACACAATGAGAGATAACAAATTTTATCACTAAAAATCAATGTATATATATTATCATATATTATACATTTTATTACTAATGGCTCTTATAATGTAACTTCAATAAATATAAATACAAAACGTTGTGTTCCGTTAGGATGAAATTTAATGCAATGAAAGTCTCTTTGAAATGTAAGTTCTGATTGAATTTCTATTGATACCTTTTTTTAAAATTTTATTAATGTTAAGTTTTACAAACTTTTAAAGTTGAAGTAAAACTCTGATTTCATAAAAGAGCTAACAAAGCAAATTACAAAAAAAAAAAAAAAAAAAAAAAAAAAAAAAAAAAAAAAAAAAAAAAAGAAAAAAGAAAAAAGAAAAAAAGAAAAAAAAATTCTGATTCTAGAAAATTTTCGACACTTTGTAAGCAAATAATATACATTCTTCAATTAAATGTTTTTATTTTAAGTAAAATCTTTGCATTGATAATTAAACTGATTCTCTAATTTTTATTAATCAAAAAGGAAAAGAAATATTAATGCCAAAATTTGGATAATCCTATTAGACTTTTTATTTAAAAATGTTTTAATCAACATGTATTAAAATTTTATATAATTGAATATAAACGAGATTATTTTTAATTTATTAGCTTTTACAGTTTGTTTATCTAAGTATCAAACACATTTCACACGAAATATAAATAAGTTAATTAAGCTCTTTCTAAGAATTTGTTAATTTTAATATTGAATTTGTGAAAGAAAAGCAATTTCTTTCAGAAAATAAATTTTTAATCGTATATATATTTTCAAATACTTTAGAATCCTCAAAAATAAAGTGAATTGCTTTAAAAACTTTAAAAGTATTCCAAAAATTAAAAAAAAAATTTTAGTTTATATTTCATTTAATAATTAATGTAAAATTTATAGTTTTAAAAAGTATGACAGTATTAAATTAAAAATTTTTAGCATTTTTTTATTAAAAAATGCTTACAAAATATCAGAAATTTCATCGCACAATGAACTTATTTTGATGATTTTATAAATTTCTCGCAAAAAGATATAATTTTACAAAATCACATTAAAATTGATGATTATTTATCCTTGCCTGAGTATAAATAAAGTCAAAAATCATTTATTCAGTAAAAATTAGTTTTTCTTTATTTTGCTTAATTATCTTATTTTCTATTATGCAATTATTAAAAGAATTTTTTTGTCTTTATATTTGCATTATAAATCTTTATTCTACTATAACGTAATAAAAATACGGTCATATATTAGTATTCAAATTATTGATTTATATTTCACATATTTTCAATCAGTTTGCATGCGCAATTTAATATTTCTATTGTTAAATTGCTCTTTCGTTTCTATAAAATCATGATTAAACAGGATTCATTTACATGCTTATTAGATTATCATATAACGTTATCGTTATTATTACAAATGTGATCATTTAAAAATTTAAGCCAAGATGATCAATTTTTGATTTTCCATAATTCAAATATATCGAAATAATCAAATAGTTGTAATGCCAAATAGACTTTATTATCTTGATGCTTCAAGTAGAAGTTACTAATGAAGTTTCTCTAAGTTTAACTAAGCCATTCCCATTTATTAACAAGCAAAGTGAACAGATGACAGGAAAGATGAGGAAAACACACAGATAATGAGGAGAACAACGTAAATGTTAATTTTCATGAATAATTTTATCCTGAATGCTAGAGGAAAATGTTAAAGATATTATTGGGAGAAATATTTCATACAGTTTTGCTTCAATATAATTTTATGAAATGTTTTTTATAATTTTTTTTAAATTTTTAAATGTCAGGTGTTTATTTGTCCCGTTTAGAAATTATACGAATCGGTTTTTCTCTTTAAAAGATATTGTAGATGTATAAATGCTGATGTATTGTAGAAATTCATTTCAGTTATTCTATTAAGTAGTCTGTCTTACGACGTAAGGCTCTTCATAAACCTGATTGTATCACAATTTCAAATGGAAATGAGAAAAATTATAATGCTATCCCAGACTTCATTGAGTAAAATGCTATCTAAAAAGGCAATATGCATCGATTCATTTGCTTTCATCTAATTGATGTTTCTGACATTAATTCCGATGAATAACGAATGCTCCTTTTTTGAACAAAAATAATGATTTTTAAGCGTTTTTTCTGAAATTTCTTTAAATGCCAACCTTTTTTTTTAGTTTCTCAAAAACTGCTGGTTAAAATGTCAAAACCTGTGATACATTACTACAAAAAGAAGACCAACAGATACGTATTTGAAAAATATTGTGCATGTACTGTATAATATTGGCGCAGAATTCAGAAATTCCAGAAAATATAGTATAAGATATAAGATAACATGTTGAATGTTAAATAGAAATTTGCTTAAATTTTTTGAATTTGTCTTTATTTAGTTAAATTAATTTTTTACATGTACTGTATAATTATAAATTTTTTAATTTTATTTGATTTTTAATCTTTCAATAAGGAAAGGTAAACATGCTTAGATAAAAATATTAATTTTTTTCAGTTACAACTACCAAAAAAAATTTTTTCTGATTCAAAATCTAAATAGGAATTTAGAAAGAGAATTATTTCAAAATTAATATAGAATCCGAACTTCTCTGTCAAAGAAATTTCATATGCATTCAGTCACATCAAGAACTGGTGATGTAGTCAGGAGGAATTAAAGTTACTTTTCTTGAAGTATTGCGATGTGATATAAAGGATATTACATCATCCCCATTTGAACAGTATTATTTCTGGTAATTGGATGATAACATTATATCTACAACACGCAAACGAAAAACTATCATTATTAAATGTCATCTGGTAACGATCTTCAACAAGATTTAATATAACATAAGTTTTTCTTCAACGTATAAGATCGAATATTTTTAATTCGTCGTTAGAGTATAAAAAATAGAACAATAAAATCACCATAGTCTAATCATCACAGTATAATAAAATAGGATATTAAAAATTATATCACTGTATAATCATCATAGCACAATTATCATCATGATATAATAAAACATGACAAAAGAAATTATTTTTGCTTCATTTTTCGCTGTTATATATTATAATCTTGAATGACACTTATGTAAAAAGTGTGTTATGAAAGTGTTAGTTTAGTCAGTCACCAACTAGAATGAAAAATATCTTTAGGATTGAAATTAATAGTGAATATTAATGGATATAAAACTATTGTCAGTATCTTCAAAGAAAATCCTTTAGTGAAAGAAAAATTAATTATATGTCAAATTGATGACATTAATCACGATTATTCAACAACTTTATAATTACTTTAAAAGTTCAAATTTGCGAATTAGGGAAAAGTTTTTAGAATTTTTCTCCGTTCCATTAAGTTTAATACTATTTTTCCTAATCTGAGATTATTGCAATTTACATTATTTTGCATTTAGTTTACTGAATAGCTCAGAATAGTTTATTTGTTAAATCCAAAACTCTGTAGACACAATTAATGCAGAATGTTTTATGTAGCATTAAAGTTATATTTTTAAAAAATTTTAGATTAAAAGTACTTAATTTTTAAACTACTTTAAATTCATTTATTTTCTTACTAAGCATAAGCAATTTCATGTGAGATATACAGAGAAAAACCGTTTGTTTGGAAACAGGTATGTTAATATGCCCTGTAAGACTGATTAATTCATAATTAAGATATGAGGAATATTTCCCATTATATCAATTACCTATCGTATATTTATATAATTTGACATTATTTTTATATGAAATCGCACAAATAATATCTAATATATTTTATTAGATAGACTTTTCTTTGTATTAGCATTAGCTAACATATTGATTTCTAATATATAACATATTAGAACAAAAAATTATCAATTGCACTTTTTCTGAGTATTTAGACTGCCATTATATACTGATAAGGGTTTTTCTAAGACTACAAAAGAATTTTTTTCCCTCCTGCATCGTCTACCAAAGATTTTTTTGAAAAATGAAATAAGCTAATGGTGCTAATATGCTAACTGATGACTTTTATAGAATATAAGCAAAGGGCATCGACATGAGATACCGATTTCTAAAAATAGTGTTTTTCTGAATGAATTTTTATAATTCCTGAACCCTAGAATTTCTTTCAAAATGAGCTGTTACATATATCTCTTAATTTATAGGTTAAATTGAACACTTTTTTCTGCGGCAAATATTTTAATTTATTGTCGACGAATTTCTGTTTTAACATAACAGAGTACTACCACATTTCTTACATTCCGTACTAATAAATTTCAATTTTAGGTTAAAATTGTTCTTAAATTACATGAATGTTATTTGTACATTTTAAAAATAATTTTGATATCACGTAACTGGCCAATATCCACCTGATATAAGGCATTTAATCATCCACCGCGCTTTGTCTTCTGTCAGGATATTAAATTCAATATTTAACAAGATTCAAGATGCTCCATAGATGGATATGCAGAAAACAAAAGCATAAGATTCATCTCCGATTTTTCTGCAATGATCAAATCTACAACCTTTCATTCCGAAGAACACGATTCTAGTCTGTTTATAATGCATGCGAAAACTCAAACTTAAACTATCATTACGTTAAATTTAATTTTTATCATTAGTTATTTGAGTTACGATGATTAAAAATTAGTTATAATGGAAGCTTTTTCATTATTTGATCAGTTCAATTTAGAGGATTTTAGGTTAATCTTGGATATTAAAATTTATTATATTTCAGCTTAAAATTATGTTTACAAATATCTACAATTTGACATGATTAGTTAGACATTCAAGAAGCCCTGAAAGGTACTATTTTTTATCATTATGAATAGCACTTTTGAATACGAATGAAACATTATATATTTCATGATATTTCGCTTAGTGTTAAACAGTAAAAATTAAAAATAAAAATACTTTTGAAGGATTTAATTAATGTAATCGAAACAATTTTAAAACGTTCATACTTGAAGTAGAAGAAATAAATATAAAGGTTAAACATTGTATAACGGTTACTTCGTTCGTTCGTCACAAAAAGCTAATTTTTGCACACGGAGGTTAAATAGATTGAGACCTTCTGTTCAAAGCGGATTTTGGAACACTACAAGTATTCATGCCAAAGATGAGAATTTGAACTACTGAATTGAAAGCCTGAGTGCTAATCATCCGGCTGTCAGCTCGGCCCGCATAACAGTTAAACTAGCATGTGAAAGCTGCTGTAAGTAATTTTAATTTTCACACAGTGCTATTATTTTCTGATGATATTTTATGTAAAGTAGATTATATTCATATATTGTATTAGAGAAAATCTAAAAAACTTCCGAAACATCTTTCTCGGCTGTTGCTCACGAGAAAGCAAAACTACAACACAATTCTTCCATTATTCAATAGTGGTTGGGTTCGAACCTTATACTTTCCGTCCTGAAGTATGCGGTCCTACCGCAAACCAGCAATGTGTTCAAATAATAAGATTTTCTATAATTAAACAAGAGATGTGAATTAAATATGATGAATATGTAAGAGATGAATAATATGAATGTCATAAGACTGTTGAATACAATCTAAGGGATTAAATTCATAGATGATAAAACTATGGAGAGAGAGAGAAAAAAAAAACATATTTAGTCAAATAAACTACTGAGGACTAAAATTGTTGTTTTATGAGGGAAAAGAAAGAATCGAATAATTTTTATTACATAAACACTCAATTTCGGCAAGGAGTGTGTAAACTAAACTTTCACATCATGTCCAATGATTTATATATGTTACCGTGAAAGACCGAAATCAGAGAATGTCCACATTCACCGGTGAATGTCAACACATACCAAAAACGTTGGTGAAAGACCGTACAATTAATTACATTTCTTGCACTTTCGGACCATCGCCGGTATATGTCGACAATCACAGACAAGCTTTGGTGGAATTTGAAAATATGATTAAAGAGCTCGAAAAGGAGATAACAGAAGGCAACGTCAACAAAGAGGTGCGGCCTAGAGCACGTTGTGTTTTGCTGGAACACAAGGTCAACAGAGAGGCGAAATTCGCTCCCAAATTCTGCTGAGTTGAGCTTATGATGCAAATATTTCTTATACTCTGAAAATCCTCTACACTTCCTCTACTCACCGTGATTGGTCACTCCACCTTTCTAAGAGAGGCGATAAGTTACGTCACACATGTGACGTTTTTCACGCCTGAAATATTGAGATAAGAAAATGCAAATCTGCATTTCTCCTCTCCGGATACGGAGAGATGAAACGCATATTCAAGATTCACCATTAGTGCATTGTGGATGTTGACATTTGCCGGTGTAAGTGAGAAATGAGGATATCTAGCAAATATTTCGGACATACACCAAGCGACTACGTGAATGTTGACATTCACCAGCGAATGTCGACATTCTCCAGATTTCGGACTTTCACGGTAACATATATATAAATCATTGTTAGATGTAATGACAAAGTTTGTCTTTAACTCTCTGCTAAAATTAATTGAAGCTTAAATTAATCGTACTGCTTAAATTAATTAATTGCCCATGAATGGTAGTTCATCATCATTTTCTCAGCAACATCCAACCAAATGATTTCAGTGGATGACAACTTTGACGAATGTTGTGACCCGAGACGTAGTTGAATTCTCTCGTTAACAAAGAAGATCACGACAGCATAGGCAACGCATTGTTGAATGCTATCTTTTTGAAAAAAAGAATCATGCACACTTCAAAGATTGGATACAGTCACATTAAAAGTGGAGAAGCGTAAGGACCGCTATACGCATTATTTATGGACAAAGAGAGATCGAATGTGTACCCAGAAGTATCAAGTGCAAATTCGTTGAATGGTCGAAAATGGATAGTTAAATTAAAAATCTTTTAATGCTCTTTTACACCGAATACATCCCTTGTGGTTGTCTATGCATAACTGGAATTTGCATGAAACAATAACGTAGAGCCACAAGTTGTAAACAATCTTCAGTTATTTACAGTTAACTTTGCAATATTTTTAAAGCCGAAACATTTTATTTTTAAAGCTGAAACATATTTATAATAAATTAAATATTGTTTCAATTAAATTATCTAAAAAAGAAATACCTTAAAACGAATTGAAGAATTTGAACGTAAATAAAATATCTTGTTTAAAAATAACTTTTATATTAAATTTAACAAATGTTCAGATAAATAGTTTAAAATATATATAAATTATCTCAAAAATGTGATAAAACAACTTATTTAAAAATAACATACATTCAATTGAATAATTCCTTTAATATTTATCTAAAATACATATTTATCAGTCAAAATTCCATTCGAACATGTTTTGAATTCCTGTTTATAGAATTTATTATAGAATTTATTATCTTTGCAAGACAGTTTTAATAATAATTTGTCTGCTTTATCATAACTTTTGCATAAATATTTCTTTTTCAATGTATTCCTTTATTCGTTCTTCCCCAAAGAAAACTTCATGGCTATTTACCTTACTTGTTTCAATGATCCCTCCATAATAGGAACTTCAATAAGAGTAGTAACTGTTATTCTAAGGAAGATTCTTCATATTAGTCCTGAAGTGGGAACGGAAGTAAGCCCATTTCACCTTGAGTCCATAAGAAAACACTTCTTTTTACTAATGACATATTATTTTTACTGGCGGGTTATGAATAACGTTTATCTATAAATACTTAAGATTAATCTTATAAATTGAGTTCAATAAATGTGGCACAGAATAGTTGTTATTTATTACTGTGACAATCAACTATTTAAAATATCATCTATTTTGACAAACAAATTAGAATCTATTTTATTTATACTCATCTAAATAATACACGTTGTGGGAGAACTCAAGTTATGAACAACACCCCAACTGATTTCATTTTCAAGCGCATATTATAATATTTCTCCCTTCCTAGTGATATGCGATCTAGTCAATTTTTTTAGCAGTAATAAATTTTTTTCTCTTTAAGTTAGATTCGTATTTCAAAAAATAGAATTGTTTTGTATATTATTCATGAAATACAGTTCTTATTTGAAAATTAAGTCGATTAGAATAGTCAGTTTCCTCAAACGCCTATAAATATCCACGTCCGAAAGGAGAATAGAACCAACAAACTGATGATCTGAAGACCAGCGCTCTGTCAACCAACTCTGTGTCAAAAACTGGAGGACTTAAGAAACATGCAATGAACCAAACTGTAAGTTTGTACATAAATGAAGAAATATTAATAATTTAATGAAAAGAGCAGAATATCTGTGATTTAAAAACAAAAAAGGAAGTTATTGAGATTCTTCAAATCATAATTTTTTTACTAATTTATTTTTCGCCTAATAAGGTATATGTGGCCTGAATTTAAAGGAATAGAAACTACATATACATATGAAAATATAATAAAACTAGATCTATTCTATTTGTAATTTTAAAAAAGCAAAATATATAAAGGATTTTTAATATAAATGATTGTAAAATATTTTAAAAGGCTCATAAATAGATGAAAATTCATAGCTGCTGAGAACAGATAAATGTTTTATAATAAAAAAGTGATGTTTCATGAGAAACATTGCTCCAAATTATTTAAATAATTTTTCCCTTTTATCACAATACTGCAAAATATTTTAACAGAACATTAGTTATTTTAGTAATTTATGTTCTTAGTGCTACCTTTTACGACTAATTACATCATTTTCGTCGATTTAATTAGGAAAATGCATTTCGTAAACTCTTTAATTTTATAAAAGTTTCAAGCACCAAATGAAAATAATGTCACAAGTGTGAATTTTAACTATACATGTATTTCAATTTCATTCTGTGACTGATTATATGTAAAAACAGTCAAGTATGAAATTGATTTTCCAATTGAAATTGGTAAAGCTTCGAAAAAAGAATTGAAGGGGGGAGGGAGACTTTCTTCCGATTTTGATGACAACTTTTTAAACACAATATTGGAGCAAAATTCATGTCAATCAATAAGAGATTCAGCGGGTATTTAATAATCAGAATAAACTGTTTCCTACCCCTTGGAAAATTAGAAATGCTAACAAGTTAAAAACATTGGTACCTCGTAACGCCAATGAATGGAATAAAGAAGATTGCTGTGAGTGTGATGTCAAGGATAAAAATCGAGTTTTTGTTTGGAATGCCCATTAAAACTGGTTTGCCTATGAAAATATTATTTGCGAAAAACAGTGGTTTGATGAAAATAAACTCCCTTTACCATTTCCGAAAGTAAATCTTATAGTATGTAGGATGAGATTGTGTAGAGATATAGTGCATCACTAGTTTTTGAAGTCAAATTTATTACTATGGATTGTATAAGAAGTCAACAGCTGCAGAGATAGAAAAATATTCATGAAAACTGCTCATCACTTGTCAATCACAAGAACATAATTTTTTTACACATTAATGCATGATCACATATGAAAGGGTGAATTAAAAAAAATATTTGAACTCGAATGCTTACTCTCTGAACCTTGTATCAAAGGAAAATGACCTTTTTCTGTTTCTTGCAAATATTTTTGAATGAAAAAAATATATACTGAAAAGCATGTCACACACAGTTAGGCTGAAGAATATTTCTTGTATGACCATCGATACTCAAAATGAATGGTGATTCACAAAGCAACACATCTAAGTATAGAGCAGTAAAGGTCCTGAGGAGTGGATGGCCTTTCCCTATAAACCATTTGCCATAGTTTGGTTTTCTCAGCCCAACAGTGTACCCTGAAAATGGCATTCAATTACATCCTAAATGTGTTCGATTGATCATCCTAAATGTATTTGAGATCAGGAAAGAATGGTAGTCAGAGAAGCAACTGTACACTTTGCAGAGCTTGTTTGCTGATATGTGCCGTGTACTGACGAGTGTTGCATATATCAGCCAACAAGCAAAGGGTTGGTAGGGCAGTTCAGGACGTGGCACGCCATCCCCTTATCATTAGGCCGACATGAAACCCAGAATGCAAACTAGAGAGTGACTTGGAATTGTAACCAGTTGAGCCCAAAACCCTGATACCGGGTGGATTTGTAGTTGGGCGTTCCGCAGTTACAGTTAGATTGGACCTATCTTTACGTCAACTCCACACTCGTACGGGGTGGCTATCATTGGAGAAACAAAAGCATGACTGATCTGACAACACGATTCTGTGCGATTTCGTCGACCATTCTGTGTGGACTGGAATCACTACAAACGTTGGTGGACGTCCATGCTGTGTGGTCAATGGCAATTTTCTTAACGGACTCCAAGAGAGGTGACCATTATTAAACAGTTTTCAGTAAATGGTTCTGGTTGATATGGGAAGAGTCTTGAATATGCTGCCAAATGGAGGTAGAATAACATATGGGGGTGGTCATCGTTTATTTGCGGATTGATTGATCCATGGATGCTGGCGTTGCTCATGCTGTACCAGCACCCCTAAAATTTGAAGCATTTTCTTGTTTAACCATCTTAGTCATAATCTTTGCACTGTGAATGTGTCTATGTGTGTATCAACTGAGATATACTAAATAGTCCATCGTGTGCCTTCCTTAGTCTGAGCATTATGAACCTCGTAAATCGCCAGTTTGCTAGTAGCTGCCTCTGTTAAAGGTGGCCCGATAGTTTTTGTTATAATACGGAGAATAAGAGAAAAGTTTCTGCGATGATCTCCAACCGAAATAATTTCTCGGAAATTGCATATTTTGATGTTCTATCCTTTAAATCTTATTCAATGTGTGCTAGAGAGCTGTGCATTTTACGATATTTGTATATTTATATAGTTTGATGAAGTACGTCTATCATGAAGTTTGCATTATTTTTGAGCTCTTGGAGTTGCATTTTCAATTTCTCATACTGTATATAGTTTGTACTTACATCACAAATCTACTCTCATAGCTTTCTAATTTATATTAGTCTTGTTAAATCTCAACTTGTTTTCCGAAGCAAAAATTGAAAACCTCATTGGATACCAAATGTATAGCAGTAAGCAGCAAATGCTTAAATGCTCTGTAAACACGTTCATCTATTGATACATTCATCACGTAAAGTAAATTATATTAATGCAAGAATTCTTCTATTTTATCATGAATTCATATTCAGAAAGAATATTTTTGCAAATATTACTACTTGGATTTGAAGACCAAGTAAACCATTAAGGTAATTTATTTTTAATAAAAATACTTTTCAATTTAACATTAAGCTCAGATAAAAATTTACTCAATTTCAAGCATTTTTCCATTGAAAATATATGTTTTCATCTTGACAATAGAAAAACTGTATGCGATTTAAGTTTTCCAAATACCTTGTTTGAATGGAAAAATATTAATCACCTAGCCATTTTTTATAAAAACAGTCTGTATTAACATGAAATAAATATCTGAATAAAAGAACAGTTTATTTAAATTTTTATGAAAATGTGTTTTATTCAGCTTAAAAAATAGCAAATTACTTTTTAAAATTTTTATTATTATTTCGAATTATTTTAAACGAATATTTTAAATTTATGATATATGAATTCTTTCGAATTTTTCACTTAATAATATTTTGGAATTGTAATGTATAATTTAAAAAATAAATTAAGTTTTTGTATTCAAAGGAATTGTTAGCTTTTTGAATATTTTTATAAAATGAAAAAAAACTAATAGTGTTCAGTATAAAACTTAGAATTCGTATACCCTTCTTGGTAGAAGAGAGAGGACTCACCTTTTCTAAGTATTGATTCTATTAATCGTTGAAGAATAGAAAGATCAATATTCACCCGCTCTTTAACAGTTTCCTTCAGTACTACAATGCGAGAACACCGATGTTCAATAATTTTAAAGTTTTATTCAAACTGGGAACGTTCAACTGAATTGTTTGAACTACTCTACTCTGAAAGTTTTGGCTCTATTTTACTTTTAATTTGTCTATATGTAAACCATTTTTTTGCTATTATAAATAATATCGTTTTTCTACTGAAAGTTAAAATTTGAAAGTAAATTCGTTTTGTATTAAGTTAAGACTTATTTGCACAGTATTTTTTAACACTTGCTTCTTTTACAGTGTTCTATTACTACTCCTAATTCCTATGACAGTACACTAATCAAAACCTTTCTTTAACGTTCCGATTCTCTGTTTACCTGTGAAACGAATGTTTTTCGTTAAATTCTACTTTAAAAGGATTCCATATGTATTTGATATTTTGATGCTTCCTTTCCTTGGAGGCTTACAGCGCATTTGAATATCTTTATTTAAAAAAGTATTTAAAAATTCAGCTTCTTTCATGTCATTCTTTACTGTGAAAATATTCATAATGAAAAAAAGTTTTTATTGATCACAATCTATTATTTTCATTTTTTTTTCACACAGAGGATTAAGGATATTTTGCGTCTGTTTTTATTTTCTTAAAAATAATGTTATTTTCTTACATCATTTTTTAAATTATATTTAAAAAAAACTCAATATAAATTGAATACATTTTCAAGATTACCTTATAATCTGTATCTTAGATTAAATATACTTTTGTTTGGAATCACAACTGCATTATTTAATTTTCTTCGTCATCATACACAAACAAATCCCTTTAATGAGAGAAATCAACTCTCCCATTTTTATCCGTATGAAAATGAAGATATTACTTAGAATTTATTTATAATTAAAAAACCTAAGTAAATACTCAAATATACATAGAGAAAAATGCAAAATATAAAAATTTAGGTGATACTTTTTAGAAATGAAGAGAACATTATTACGTAGATATAATTACACAAAAATCTTTTTTTCATCATAATATCTACAAATTGCTGTAAATTTTGAAGAAACATTTTGATAAACTTATAAAACTTGAATCACACTTTAACATCTTTTTATTTATTTATTTATTTTTGAGAAAAAATAGCTCTTATAAAACTGAAACAACCTTGAAAGATTTCATTTAATTTATTCTGTTTCATTAGATTTCCTATTTTACAAATTTTGAAAGAAAATTTTTATGCAGTTAACGAGAAACCCGTATTAATATTTTCAGTAATGAGATATTTTAATAATAACGAGAATCAATGGCAGCTTAATAATTTTAAAAGATATCTACATGCAAATATATTTTTATTAAACCTCAAGTGTAAAATTTTCAAAATTAAATTACAAAAAACTTATTTTTGAATCATTCAAATATTAATTTTACTTTTTCGATAAATATATATAAGCAAGAATAAGTACAGTGTTAATCAGAAAAATATGAGTTCATTTATACAAACAGTTATTAAATAATAGAATTAATTATTTAAATAAATAAATTTATATATATATATATATATATATATATATATATATATATATATATATATATATATATATATAGATATAGATATAGATATAGATATATCATGATAAACTGAGATTTTAGTGGTATGGAAAGTTAATTTTGATTACATTTTAACTCTAAAATCTTCTTACTGACTCTGTAAATTATAAACAGTTTAACACTTTTCAATGTAACTGTTATTATTTTAAATCATCATCATATTTAAATTTTTATAATATTTATTATGTGTGTTTGATAGAGTTTATTATAATATTTAAAATATTTAAAGATAATTTTAATTAAAACTCTAATATTAAGATTTTCCGTTAGAAAGTTAATTCAAATAAATGTTTATTATAATAAAATGAAAAACAGCTTTGATATTGAGGAATCACATTAATTTTATTATTTATTTAAATTATCACATTTGCGATTGTAATATCATTAAGAATTGATTGAAAAAAATTTCATTCTATTGAATCTCAATTTAGCAAATTTGTGCATATTTTGTTTTTTAGGTTCTCTCGTTAAGACTGTGGTGTTCAACGAAATATTTTAGTAGATTGATTAATAGCTCTTTTATCCAACGAAGTAAGCATTCATACTTTGTATTTTTTTTCGTATATACATCATATCAAAGCTGCATATCGCACTACTAGAAATCCAATCAAGAATTCTATTTATGAGTAAGAGAAAAGTGATATCGATCAGTATATCCAGTTTTTGGTACAGGTACTCAAACACAGATATATCATATGTCCTCAGCTAATAAATTAAATATAAACAGTTATGTGCACGTGATGTGAAATAAAAACACATGCACATATATATCTAGCTGCAAAAATACACTTCACGTAAAGTAATATGTAAAGCATTATCTTAAGTTTTCGAAATCAATAAATGCATTTCTTTGAACTTTATTAAATATCTATTTTTCTATGATCTACGGATCTCATGAATTATGCTTATTGAAAGTATTATCCTGCAGATACCACAATATAATATCAAAACGAATCTTCTGAAAATTCATAAAATGTGTCACCAAATAGCACCAATTTATGAAATACTGAATTTCTATCACAGGAGATTTTTCCTAATCAAAAAACATAATCTTTCAAAAGAATCAAAAGGAAATGTTTTGATAGTAAAGTGAAATGATAGATACTGATATATTTGAGATAATTAACAAATTACGTATATATATTTTCAATAATATTTACCTATACTTTCCTTAAATTTTCATATATTTTACTTTTGTTTTTAATACAAGCTGTAATTTAATATGTGTTATATATCATAGAGGCAATAATGAATTTAATATTTTATCATTATTATTTGTAATCTCACCATTTTCTATATGGATCGACTGAGCTGGCAGACTAGGGTTTTCGGCCACTTCGGTTCGGCACCTTCAGTTCAACAGCGTGAGTTCGATTCCTACCATAGCTTGAGTCTTTGTAATGGTTCGAAATCTAGTTTAAACTCCAGATCTTGGTCAAATTAACTCTCCTTTGTAAAAAATAACTGTTGAGTGATAAACAAACTATTCAATGGGGGGGGGGAAACTCTTCTACTTAAATTGGGTTTTGATCGTGCAATGATCATCTTTTTGTTTCATATGAGTATACGGGGGAAATTTTAGGTATGATTTATCAAATCCGTGTGCCAAATAAACAGTATTTATAATTTTGTCAAATGTGCATTTATTAACTTCAGCAAAGTTTAAAATGAAGCGGTTCTTCAATCTAAACATTTTTGTCAGTGATGATTTATATCTGATACTAACAGTTAAAAAAATAACTACTGTAGTTATTTAATGGAAAACACTTTGTATATATTGAATTATTTAATCTTGAACAATTTTATTAAGTTAATATCGCACTCACATAGATCTTTCAACGAATAAATTTAGAGATATTTCTACTCTTAGCATTTGCTGTTCATTTACAAGTTTTAAGAGTAATGTAAGCTATATAATGCGGTATTGAAAATATTGCATAAGATATCTCTAATCTAAGAGTTAGTATTAGAATATGAGGGTTTATAAAAGAGAGTAATGGATTCTAAGCTGATAGCATGCTACAGCTTTGTGTCGAATTGAAACGATTGTGTTAACTGAACTATGAAAAAGTTGAGTTCACTGAGGCTGAAAATAAGATGAATTTAATTGAAACCAGAGAGACCTATCTTAATTTTGATTGATTAAACCTTATTGGAAAAAATTTTGAAATTGTTTTGCTAATTTGTTGTGAGGACTATATAAGACTACATAGGAAAACATTTTTTTGACTACATTTTTCCAAATAATTGTTTTTTTAAAATGGAAGAATAAATTAAATTTTTAATACTTAAACTGCACTTTTTTTCGACCTGATATGTTTCTAAAATTTTGATTGTGACAGTCTGCTAAATAAGTTTAAATAATTATAATATACAATGCAAGAATATTTCTTGATAAAGAATATTTCACATTTAAAAACAAATTCTACGAATGAAGAACTCAATATACGGACAAAAGGATGGAATGGATGATAGTTTCCTTGGAAGACGATGTTCATTGAGCCATTGTGTCAGTAAGGATCATTAATTAAGTTTATTTTAATAGTTGAGTTCCAATTTCCTTACTTAGTTATAATGATGCCTATAAATTCTCTGAATTTATTACACTAATTCTTTGTTATTTGCAGTATTAATTAATGTAATTTTTCTGTTTCTTAAAGTAACTTCAAATCCACATTTCATTAAGTTATTTTTGTCATATTCTGGAAAAGAAAATAATTTTTATCGCTGTTTCAACTGAACAAAAGTAATTTTTTGAAATACATTTTGTAACTAATTAAACTAATTTTTTGCAATTTTTCGATTTAAATTATTGACTTTTTACAATTTCTCTTCATATTTAAAGTAATTATTTTCGATTTCTTAATTTAATGTAATCTTTACAAAAAATATGAAACTTTTGTGTTTATACGATGGAAGATAATTAATGCAAAAGAGAATTTATTCTGCATCTCTACCACAAAATATTTATATTATTTTTAAAAAAATTCTCAGTGGAAGAGCCAGAAATCATTTTATTCCATCTGAATTCCAGGTCAAAATGAGTTCAAAAATATTTACTGTCGAATAGTTTCGTTGTTAATGTATGTTGAAAAAACTTTTTTCAGTTAATCTTACTCACGTTTCAATGACTGTATCCTAGAGTTCATGAACTATTTTAGAACCCTTTTATTTAAGTGTCAAAATAAAGTTTTACGCGGGCATAATTAAACTATGAATAAAATTTAATATGATATACATATTTCCTGAAAACCAAAAAAATTCATTTCGACATTAAGATTATTCTGTTTGAAAAAGATGTCTTCACAGCAATTATTTAAAGCTATGTAATTAATAAAATGATTAAAATCATGAAAAATAATTGCTTTCTATCTGTAAATTATCATTCTTTTAGTATCCTTTTTGAAAATAAACATTTAGTAAATGTATAAATGCAGTTATTTCTTTGATATAATATTAATATGAATAAGTGTTATTATACATCATATTAAGAAACAACAAGTTTGCGTTATTTTTTCTCAGTGAAAACAGTTTTAATAAGCTTATAACGAGAGATGAAGAAAGAGAAAGACTATCGTAATTAAGAGATTTTAAGTTATAAAGTAAATCTTTTTAAAATTTTATTGTACTGAAGAAATTAAACTCAAGTGAATATTTTTAGTTATAAAAAATTTTTAAGTAAAAAATTTTTAGTAAAAAAAAAAAAAAAAAAAAAAAAAAATTAAGCTATAAACTGACTGCCTTTGACTCAACTACTCTATTAAAATGAATCAATTTTATAATTACTAATATTCCGTTTCGAGTACAGCATTACAGAATTAAGATACTTCACATTCTTTTCTTCAATAATGATTTGCAATTGAAAATTTAAATAATAACTAATATTATTTACCTTTTTATATGAAAATGATTAATTGATATAATTGCCATAGTTTAGATATAAAAGGAAACAATTCGTAACTCAGCTGAAACATAGTTTTGATTTGAAATTTCAGTGCCAAACTATCGTGTAAATTTTTAACAGAAGCCTTAGCATAACATTCAAAGCTGAGAATTGGCAAGTTTCATCATTAATGTCTATTTGAAACACCCTTTCAATTGTCTAGATTGACAGATAGAGCGATACTTTTCTTTTCACACATGATGAATTTTCATTTCTTACAAAACTAAATATTTCAAAGTTATAAACTTTCTAAAACAACTTTCTTTCATTTTAGAGATTTAATGATAATTTCTTTCATTTCTTCAGCTTTCTTTCATTTTACAGATATTCTGAAATAGCATGTTAAATATGTGATATGAAATCAAGATTTAGTTTTAGAAATGAATGCAAAACTTTACAAATCGTACATTTTTCATACATACAGAGGATGTTCACACTTTTTGCTAACGGTTTTGAAAAGATATGTAATTAAATAAATAAAAGTATTTTATTTTCCAATATGTTCGAACTGGTAACGCTCTCTAATATGCTCTGAACTACCATATTACTACGTGATTTCCAAGAAAAAGTAATTTTCTTAAGACATCAAGGCTGATATTGTCCGACTTCTCCTTCACAATCTTCCAAAGTCCACTCAATGTTTTGGGATGCCGCTTATTAAAAGCTTGTTTTAAAAGTTCAAATGCAGAATAAATCCTCGATGAAACGTCAAGAGACCTGAGTGAGATGCATTTAAAGGGAATAGCTTCCACTCCTGTTTCATTTTTCATTTTTTTGAACAATAGAGAAGTAAATTTAGAGGTATGGCATACAGCCTTATCTTGATGGAACTTAACACAGTGAAGATTTTTTAGTTAAAGGAATATAGTTTCTTCTTTGAAAATTGATATTAAAACATACTTATACTAGTACTCCAAATTAATTTTGACATTTCTTCTAATTTCCTTAAGTTTTCCGTTTTAAGAAAATTCAGAATAACCATGAAACCTTCAGCAAAACTTTCTTGTTCTCTCTAAGCCAACTTGTTAAATCTTTCCTTCTCTTTTCCAGAATAATAGATCTATTATTTCTTGTTGCACTCAGATAAATATATCTAAGATTCATCAATTGTAACTACATATTTCCATTTTTCATCCACTAAATAATTTTTATACTACAATCTGCATTAAGTCTTACCTGAGAAACATGTTTCGGTATTAGGCGATAAACATCATGTTTTTTTACTTTGATAAACTTTAAATGGTATTTTAAATTTTGTTCACAGCTCCAACAGAAATATTTAAAGATTTTGCCATATTAAATTTTGTAGTAGGACTTTCCTGTAAAACATGAGATGCAACTTCAGATTTAATAAGAGGTGTACGTACCTTTGTTGCGTATACATTTTTTGCTTTTTTTCGCGATCAAATGTAAACTTTGACGTTTCTTTCCTTTCATATTAATTATGCGACATATTTTATGAGTAGAAATATTAAAACTATATTTTTCAAATCTTAATTTAATAACTGAATAAGAGTTTTCGCTAAATTTAATAATTGAATAACTCTCTACGGATAACGCAAAAATATATCCTTCGATCCATTGTTTATTTTTCAGCGACATTTTAAATCAAAGAATATTTCTAAGATGATAATTAAGCTCTATAGCAATTTGATGCCAATTAATTTTTTGTTTTTAACTTCACATTTAATTTCATAGGGAAAATTAAAATCGTTATAAAAATGTGCGAACACCCTCTGCATGGCATTTAGTTAATAAACTACAGTTTTTTTCACATTTCAAAAAACCTGCAGAGCATCATCTTGATACTAAAAATTATGTAATAATCTGGATCAAAATTAAATAGTAGTAAAAACACTGTGTAACTATGATGTAAAGAATTTAAAAGAGAAAAGAATAACTATTTATAAAAGAGAATGAAAAAAATTTCTTTATTTTAAACATAGAATTCACATATAATTATATACATAAGTCTATTGAAAACAATATAGGACGACAAGTGAGTATTAAGAATTTGACATTATGTTTTTCTAAAATAGTAAAATCATTAAAAGTAATCAAATTTTAGAATAGACTTCCCCATTCTTTAAAAGAGATTTTTTTTATAATATTTTCCAAAAAAATCAATTGTAAAATTCATAATCTTTTGAACGTGCGAACATCATCCTTTCATTTGATTCATATCATTGGGTTAAGCCAAGAGGAGATAGGGAGCTTCAAAGACAAAAATTATATTAAGGGTCATTAAATGTTTTCTTGATTAAAAGATACCTCTTTATTCATTTGTGTATAACAATAAATAAAAAATTTGAAATTTTGTTAAAAATACTCGATATTTTTTAAATTTTTGTAATAAAAGTAAACTTATGCATTTCTGAAAAATAAGTTAATGAACCCGTTTAGGTTTTAAATAAGGGATGATTTTTACTTTAATCACACAAAAAGGCGATTGAAACTGAAATTTTCTTATGGAAAACTTCAACAATATTTAACTAAAAAAGCTCTTAACTCTTGATAGCCTGTAAGATCATACTTGTGAACTTATAAATTTTCAAGAGTATAAGATCGTTCAATATAATCATTCGATATAATTCTTAGAAATCTATATAATGATCTTGATTATTCATAAGTTCTAATTTATTCAGCGTAGAATGAGAAGTTATATTGAACAAAAAACATAAAATTTTTTGTTAATTGCATACTTATTTATATAACTGATTTTTCTACTGGATAACTATATGCATTTTCATTCATATAAATTAATTTTACTATGCTCAATTTGAGATAATATAGTTCTTGATAAGATACAAACATCATCTTTAAGGACTTTTCTCGAATATGCACTGTATGTATTTCCAATAAAATAATATTATACTGTAAAATATGATTTACGATAAAGCGCAAACTTAATTAGTTAAATTTTTGTAATTAAAAATTTTAATATGTTACTATTTTCCTTAGTTTTACAAAGAATTCTTTTAATGAAGTTAAAAAATAGAAATCAATATTTCAGTTCTGTATACATAGTAAAATTTTGTAGAAATTAAAATTATAATAATTTTTAGTATAATTATTGAAAAAATTATCTCTCTTCCTTTAAAACCTCAGGAAAAATATCTATTAATGAATTTCTCATCTTATAATTAGAAAAATAATTTAATATAAAACAATTAGTTTGCATAAAAGTTCTTACATGTAAGCATTTAAAAATATAATTTTATAATAATTTAATTTAATTTAATAATAAGAATATTCAAATACAAATGAGAAGTTTTCAAATGAAATATAACCATTTCCAAGTTTTTTGTATAGTTTTCCTCAAAATTAAAATTTTTAGAGAATATTTTTAAAACTTTACAATACAGATTTTAATTTATTTCGAATAGCAATTATAAAAATTTCTAATGAAGATAAAATTTATAAGATTGTAAAATATTTTATATTGGTGCACTGATATAAAACAATAAAAAATGTTTTGAAAGTTTCACAGTATACTTTGAAAATTACTTTATCATGCATAAATTAAATTTTTGACATTGATTAGGAAAGGGAATTTCTTACCAGTTTCTCGAGAAAATGATTTCTTCAAAGTAGCTGTGGTTGATTGAGGGTCAATAGCCCAGTAGAAAAGAATCAATTTAATAGTGACTACCCGCATGCGACCCGAGAGCGATCTTCCCATTGCTTGCCATTCGTTTCTGTCGCGCAACTAGTGGCTAAGTGCACTCAAGTCGTTTTATCTTACGCTGCAGAAACAATTTCACGCCAAATCCAGCCAATGGAGGAGCTCTTTTCATTCATAGTATTCATAATCAGCCGGTCGTTTTTCCCTTTTTTAAAAAAGTTGTTTTTTCTTTTTAAGAATTCTCTTTAATATAAAAGAAAGTTGGTTCTGTGTTCTGAACTGCTGTAAAATTCTGTTGCATTTTTGAGTGTTCATTTAACTTTTTATGCTAAGATAAGAATTATTTTTAATAAAGTAACAATTAAGAGAAATAAAAATTTTATTTCAAATATTTGAAAACATTTTGAAATAAAATTTTTATTTCTCTTTATGGGGATAGCTATTATTTCTTTAATTAACTAGATTAGTTTCAATTTTAGAAATAAAAATACATTTTAAGCATTTTCTTTATAAGAAGAACAATTGTTTAAATTTGTCTAGATTAGTTTAAATCAGTCATGAGATCTAAAAGCAATAAAATTTTAAATATTTACCTCTTTCTTTCTAATTAATGAAATTATGGTAATTACCGACTTCAAGTTAATGAAAAATAAATTTATAAGCTCTTTCATGATATGAAATTTCTAATTTTATTAATTGGAACACCAATTTTAATTCATTATAATTTAGTTCAATAGAATTTATAAATACTTTATGTTTATAATTTCTCGTATATACACATGTTTCAATATTTCACAGATTTCTCTTAAAATCAGACTGAAACTTATTTTATGTGTTAATATGAATATGAGAAAGTTACACTAAGAATGTTTAATGTGAATTTTCGTGTTTATTGAAATTTTGATATTTTTTAATTTAATAAAAGAAATTATGTGCAAAAAAGGGCAAAAGGAAAAAAAATTATTATTCTTTTTTTTAAAAAAAAACTTATATGTTTCTTTTTTACATATGAGGTCTTAGTTTACCGAAACCTTCTGCTTAAAAAGAATTTCGAACCACTACAAATTTCTATAACCTAGACTGGGATTGAATCCTCAAATTGTAGAACTGAGAGCCATTATGCGAAGCTAACAGCTCTCAAATGTTCAAGTGTAATGTAAGTCATTTTTGTTTATTGGTTTTAATTTGTATTTAGTAAATAGCCAAAATGGAGTAGAGTAATGTTCCACTAATGCTGCGAGATAAGATAAGCTGTAAAATTTCATGATTCCACATCTGCAGCAAAGGCGGAACAATTTCTCGCGTAACAGAGTCATTAAGCATTTATTTTCAGCGTTATAGCCACCAATGTAGTCTACTCTTGTGCTTGAGAATTAAGTTCAATGTTTACGTGTACAAATAATAGATCTACAGTAAGACGGATGAAGATGCAGCACAGATAGGCATGGAATTCCATGCAATGTGTTGCTCTACTTTGTTTGTTGGTGACTACGTTGAAACATCTTTTTTGCTAGAGTACAATTGATATAATATGTTTACAATCAATTTTGATTACTAATGTAAAAGTAAGATCCAAAGATAAAAAAAAAATTTGCTTAAAAGAAACAGTCTCCATCATTCCTCTAAATTAGCTTTAGCCCAAATGCGATAGCTATATATGCACTTTTATTTGAATAACATTGCCATTCAAATAAAAGTAAGTTTCACATCAATGAATCAAATTTACAATAGTCATCCAACATCCATAGCAACCAGAGTTAAAAATCACAAAGCTATTGGTTGCAACATTCATTGGAGTAAAATTTCAGTATAATTTTGTATAAGGGCTAATTGCTTGAAAGGGGACTGTCCATTTCTTTCTGGGACCCTACAAATTTATGAACTCTTGGTTTTAATTTCTCCAATATGATGCTGATTGATATTCCCTAAACTAATTAAACTGCAAGATCTATCGTTAAATGGTTTTTCTCATGTCCTCTACAAAAAATGGAACTCGCGTTTTAGTTCTGCTGATTTTCAAGTCTTTGTCCTGTTGGGTAATAGAACTATTTGCTATAAAGACTAGTAATTTATAACTAAAAACAAAGATTATTTTATTAGACGAGGAGAGCTCTAATGATTCCGGTTGTTTACTAGCTTAACACATAATTATTTTTTACAAAAATGTATCCAAGATTTCGTTGTTGTGGCTTGTAAAGGTATTTTTTTGTATTCTAAGTTTTCTACTTCTATTTATTCTTATTGCTTACCCTATGACGTACACAGGTAACATGCTTGAAAAATGACAAATGTAGATTTTGAGAGCTTTTGATCAGCTCTCTGTGAAGAGAATCGTAGTAACGAAACTTTATGATATATTCAGATACTATGTAATTTAGAAAAGTGTTATACGAAAACATATTTCTCAAATGACTTTGTTCAATAGAAAGTTTAGTGTTTCAAATGTTAATCAAGATGTTCAGATTGCATCTCGTCTGTGAAGATGTTTTAGATGAATCATGTAACAAAAGCTGATAATTGTTTTCAAAAAAAAAATCCTGAGTAATTTTATATTTTTAAATGCGTAATTAAATATAATTTAACATGCATTACAAAAGAAGGATGTTTTATAAAAACAAATATATATTTGAACATATCCGCTTTGACAGTTTTCTGATTTTTATCTTTCTGATATTACCAGATTCAAATATACAAAACATTGTTTGATTATATATGCTATATTGCACTTATAATCAAACAATGTTTATCCTTAATATTAGGATAATAATAATGTTAGAGATATTTAAAACATCACTTAATAAATTATAACCCGATTACCATGTGTGAAATTTGTTACTTTATAAAAAGAGGCTGCGCAGAGACAAACATTTAACTTAAATGAAATCTGCGACATGCAAAAGTAAACAAATATTTAAAATTCTAAAGCATACTCACAAAGGAGGTAGAGTTAATGCCAGCTAACAACTGTAAAAAAATTGCTTAACATTGAGAAAAAGCAGTTCAAAATTGATCATTGATGTAGAAATGCCATGTCAAAAAGAGAAATTCATAGGCAGAACAAGAGTTCATATGAACAGGGCAACGACATTTAGAGCTCCATTTATTATAAGCTTGATTAACATTGTTACGGCTTTCCTTGACGTTGCAAAAGAAACAAGTTGTTCCTCTGCAGTAGAGTGACGAATAGTGATACCTGTAACAGAATCAGAGCTACATCGTTTTATGAACGTATCGCGGTTTCACGAACAACATTCTGAAAGTTTTCCTGCATTGTGATATTTAGGATAGGAAATAATACCGGTTTACAGCTATCTAACACATATCCATTTTGAAGGCACAGTTATGTCACTTAGCACAAGGATGCTATAAGTTGCATTACAATCCCCTCTTGCTCTACTATCCGGTAATATGAACAGTAATCCTTATATTTCTGATGTGTTAAGATGAATACAAATTGTTTTTAAAGCTTTACACATGTAATAAATGATCACCTGTTACATACGCGAACTGCTCTTATCATCATCTATTTCTTCCCTGATTAGGATGTTATGACTCAGTGATTGACTTACTCAGAATATTTAGTCGTAGCTTTAAGAAATATTGTAAAGTTACTATCTGCCAGTCATTACCAATGAAATTGCCTTACATAAAATTTGAGACATATTTTATGAAATATTCGTGTGCAGTACAATTTCAGTTATATTCGATGCCTAAACTGCAGCCCTTGTTGATGATTGTTTATTTGTTTGCTTACTAATTTGTTGTTCTACTGTCACTTTCTGCATACGAATAGTTTTAAGTGGATTTCAAAACAATTACAAACATATACACACACGTTGTGTGGGATTAAACCTACGAATTGTTAAACTGAAATACCAATGAAAAAACCAATTGATGCTGATGAAAGACATGTCAACTCTGTATACTAAATTATGCATTCATTGGATCTAAAACTACTTAAAGCATTTCTTATTACAAAGCATGCACGATATGAATAAGATTATGCTATTTAGTTTCCCTCTTGTTGAAGTCATTTTAAAAACAAAAATAAAAAAAAAAGTGTTAATATTATTTTCAAAAGTAAATTAATTTTATTTTGAAAATACAAAAGAATACAAACGATATAAAACCTTGATTCCTATAGTTGTGATATAACTTAAAAATGTAATCTTATTATAAGGATTCAATTTAACTTAACAATTTTGTATTTGTGCAGCAATTAAAAATGACTTATGGCGCATTTTTTATGAAAAAAGCAAGGGTAGGAAATTATGTCATTACACCGAAGGAAATTATTTACCGAGAGTGATTAGAGAACAATATTTTTATTTTGTATAATTATGGCTCATAAATCAGAAATTTGATCATAACTTGGTTCCTAAAATCTTTCAGTGGGTAATATCAAGAAAAATCAAGACTAATAGCGAAAAGGACCAGAAAAAACTCCAATAAATAATAGGAATCAATAAAGCTATCTTTAAATTTTAAAATAAGAAAGTTCTAATTGAAAAAAATATTTTGCTTTTATAAATATTATTTTCATCTTATGTTTAAATAATATTTATAAAGTAAATAGCATTGGTTTTCATTAAAGACATTGAAATGCATTTCGAAGATGGAAAAGTTACTTACACACATACTTAATTTTCAAACACGTTAAAAGAGTTTATTTACTAAACAATTATGCGGATAAAGAATGAAAGCAAACATTCTTTTGTTTCAATTCATCCTCAATATACAGTCTGATATCAAATTAAGAATTGTGATTTTCAGTCAAAATTTATTATGTTGTTTCAACAATACAAAATTCTAGAGACAAAAATTTCACTAGTCCTTATTTAATACCAATTTTTGCATGAATTAGAATTTTACTCACACACATTTTAATAGTATAATCGCAAATTTAGTGAAATTAAAAAGGAGACTCGCCGTGCTCTTTATAACGAAATTTTTTTAATAAAATTTGTAATCAAATGCGTACACTGCTGGCCACCGCGTAAATGCAACACCTTGAAGGAGACATGCAAATAACATGCAATTTACATCATGCATTAGTGGAGGTGAGTTATGCAAATGATTAGAATTTCAGTGCAGACGCACATCAATCCCACATATGGCACCACTTCAAAGCGCTATTTAAGGATTGGAGATTTCGATGATTTCAAGTTCAATCGATTTTTTTAAACGATTAATTATGTCTCTCAAAAATCTCTCTCATTTTTTGATCAAGTATCTGAGTTCAACAGAGGAAGGGTAGTGGTCTACATAGGTTGTGGGTTATCTTTTAGGGAAATGGGAAGTCGTGTTGGACGAATCCAGTAAACTTTAATGCGGATATATGATCGTTGGATGCAGGAGGGTACGGCGAACTGACGTGTTCGATGGCATCAACGTCAGTGCACTACTTCACGTGATGACAGGCAAATTATGCGCATGGCAGTGACAGGTTGCTCAGCCACACCACGAAATATAGCACAGCACATTCAGTCTGTAACTCATCCTCCAGTTTCTGCGCGTACCATTCTACTCCGTTTACAGCAGAGTGGTCTGTCTGAAAGACGACTATTGTTTCAATGGACGTCTTGCGGACAGACCCTTGATATTACCCTTGACGTCAAGGGTAGACCTTGCGGTCTACAACTGATGCAGAATCACAGAAGTCACCGCAGACACTGGTTGGATGAAAGAAGGATGTGGACGGCAGAATTGAATGAGATTGTATTTCAGTAAGGTCTGCGTTCTGTCACGTTTCTGTCTGAAACACATCGATGGTCGCATTCGGGTTTGGAGACACCGTGGAGAGAGGATTCTGAACTGCTGCGTTATGTACCACTACAATGGTCCTGCACCAGATATTATGCATTACCAGTATTTTAAACAGTCAGTGCTGTATCTCCGAGTCATTGGAGAGCCAGTTGCCCTTTCTTACCTTCAGGACTTGCCTACAGATATATTTCAACAGGATATTGCGCAACCACACGTGGCACGCTTTGTCCAAGGGTTCTTCGTCAATCGCCAGATGAATATATATATATATATATATATATATATATATATATGTTTGTGTGTGTGCATAATTAAATAACCTCGAGTGTAAGTGGGTTTATACTTTACTTGCGGTAACAATTTAAATAGTTTGATTTCTTAAATTGTTAAGGAGATTTTATTGGGTTGTTCGGAAAGTAATTTCGTTTCTCGCACCAAGATTTTACCAACTATTTTATGCTTCAGTTTGACATCATGCTTTTATCAGAAATATGACAAGAGATTTTAGACTAGAATTAAAAATATAGATTTCAATAAAATATTTATTCACTATACGTTTTCCATAAAAATCGATATTACTTTCCAAACAACCCAATATGTATTCATATTTTTTATTTTCAAGTGAGTACATTTTAAAAGTTTATTAATTGCCAAAAATTTTTAAAAATATATTTGATAATAAGACATTTACTGTTCAGAAATTATATATTTCGCATTAATTAGATTTTTGTGCCCTTTTAATGCTGTTTTTAAGTATTCTTACTCTTCATTGCTCTCTCAATACTGTTTTCACGTTGTCCTAATTCATAGGAATTCTGCCATAGAAAGTTAAAGAATGTTTTGTGGCCAAATCTTCTAAGATGACATTTCGATGATGCATGTAATACATTTCAAACATAAGCAGTAGAAATTCGATTCCAATAAAAAATTTGGTAGCAAGTAATGAAAAAAAAATTAGCAAAATACG
Source organism: Latrodectus geometricus (assembly GCA_026290005.1). NCBI lineage: Eukaryota > Metazoa > Arthropoda > Arachnida > Araneae > Theridiidae > Latrodectus > Latrodectus geometricus. Next base: position 534,184 of record JAPDSC010068425.1, read on the forward strand.
CAATAGCTCTTAGGAGAAAATACTTAATCTCAACTTTTATAATTTAACGAGTAACAATTTAAAAGGTAATTAAGTATATTTATTAGTAAATATAAGGGTTTTGTTTGCAGAAGCCTATCCACCGATTGCTGTTGTAAAGTAATTGGATGTCTATCATATACTCTCTAATTGATGAACTTATAGATATAAACCATATTAATGCCTCTCAAGAGACGAAACCAGCAAAGTTCTTAAACATTCAACCGGAAATCTTTCTGCAGAAAAAAAAAGCAAAAACCCATGATCATCGTCCAGGTTTCGTGTGACAAGAAATGAACCTGAGAACTTCCTCTCTGAAAACAATGATTTAGACTATTACTAAGTCAGTTTTTGCCTGATGAGAAAAAGAGCCATTTTTTATGTCCGGAATGTAAGTGGTTCCATATGTGATCCAACTATCATGATGAGAGAGCAAATACAGCTTAAATATTCCTAGGTCGTTGGTATATTTCTCCACCTTTATGTTGTATAGAATTGGAGAGAAGAGTATTTACTTTAGACTTCAAAATTGTCATAAGAAAATTTTTCAAAGTTAAGAAATATTGCCTGCACTTAGTGATATAATCAGCTGTAATAAGTTGCGGAAAACATAATGCAGAAACAATAATAGTAACAAATTTGTTTATCAAAGAAACGCGATAACCTGTTTGAAATGGCATCACTTGTGTGAGAGGAAAGTAAGGAGTTCTATATCAGACACCATCGGAAGAACATCAAGTTAAGAAAGTCTTATGTACGTTAAGATATCACAGGTGTAATATTTTTTTGCTAGTGTAATTTTACAAATGCTAAGAATAAAGTGTCAGTGGAAGTGTGGATCTTTTCAATTTATTTGGGTTCAAAATTTTGAAGTGTTTGTATGTATTTAAAGACTATTATCAGTAAAAGCAGTCCACCAAAATGCTATCCTGGTAAAAATTTGTTAATGAATTTAAGGTTATGATAAACTGCTAAAGAAAAATTTCAAAAACATAAAGAATTCAAGTAACAAAATTGTATTTATTGAGCAAATATATTATACAGATTACTTAATTCTTAAGTAATTAAAAAGCATATATTCTGAGAAATCAGTGCTCAGAAAAATATCTTCTGTAAACCATATATCAATACTTATACACAAATGAGCATTGAGTGACTAAGAGATTGAATGACATGTACAAGTACAATAACCCATACAGCTTCAACAAGATACAAAATTGGAAAAAGATCTGGAGATATTGCTGGCCAGGGGCAACACCAATTTCAAGGAAAATTTATATAAGAACACTATTCAGTTATACTCTAAAGGGTATATTTTCATAGGGTTTGAATGAATTGTAAAGCCATGAGTTATAAGACAACAGAAAAGTAATGACCATTGTTCAAATTGCCATTAATGCAAACAAGTGACGACCGAATCCTGTATCTAGTGACATTCCTTGTAAAGTAGTAGGTCACTATGATTGTGCCGAATGACGCTGGCAATTTGTGATCTTCATGATGCACCCAAATACGAATGTAACTATCATAAAATTGTAAACAGAGCCGGAGTTGTCTGAAAACAACATCACACCGTATTTGCATCTAAGTTCGTCGTTGATCTTATGATTCATGATCATCGAGTTTACAATTCCTCTTTAGCAAACTTATCAAAACTATTCGTATAGACATTTTTCTTGCAAACAACCTTAAGTCTTGTCTCAGACCTGATAAGTCCATACTGAGAACATATATATCTTCTCTGCAGTAAATAGTGAGCCTGCCAGATGTAGTATGATAGATAGGTTGATTCTATGCAGTATGATAGATAGATAGAATGGATAGGTTTAGGATGGTCATACCAACCTGAACCCATCGATTCTAGATATTTATGTGGTCTCAACTGATGAGAGCAGCAATACTGTGTAATAAACCGCAAGCTCAGTAGTTTACAGTTAGACATTTATTAACGACAGAAAGAAATGAGCTGATAAGCATTTCTCTTTGCACGAAATATCACAATTTTTCTACTAGGAAAAATGTTCAAAAATGCAATGAGAAATTTTCTGTATAATTTCTTTACACTTTAGATGCCGCTACTACTACTCATTTTACTTAAATGCTTTGAAAAATTAATTATTTGTCTATCGACATATCTTTTCCCTATCATGTAATTTTTACATGAACACCATTTCACCTTTTTAATCTAATACTTTCCCTGGTAGTGTATTAGTGAAGTATAATGTCCCTCAGCATTCAATAGCGTAGTGTGTAGTAATGAAGAAAAGATGGCAAACTCGGGTGTCAATATCGTCATCTGACCATGTTATAAAATTAAGGAAAGGTATAAAATAATATTAAATGACTTCAGTTAGCAGTCATTAGCATTCGATAACAAACATGGAAATAATAACTTAATAAAGAAACTTATTTAAAAGGAATCATTTTTAACCTAAAAGTTCTGGTCTAATTACGCTTCATGTGCAAAACTGACAGTAGATAGAAAAAAAAACCCAAAGAGAACTTTAAAACAATAGTTTTTAATAATATATTTATTCTGCTAATTTTATACAATATAAATTGTGTGTAACGATAGTATATTGAAATGGTAGGAAAAGCCTTTCAATAACAATTTTCTATTGGGATCCTATTGCGTCGCGAAGCCCTATTGCGATCATTATTTGACAACAAGTGAAGCTGCTTTGCTCGAATAATGCAAGTGTCGATTTCCTCAATGAATTCACGATAGGCAAACAATCGTTGCTAGACTGGCTTTCAAGCTCTAAATGAAGATTGACAACTGAATTAATTCAATAGTTTTAAGAAAATGGTGCGAATTGAAACTTTATATCATGGGAGTTATCTCGCAATTCTTGTTTCCAAAGGTAGCGTGCTTCATCATATAATTTCAACTTAATGTAACTGATATATAATTAACTTATGGCGATAAATCCATATGATCATAATTATAATGATATATGAAATGTAAAATGAAGTTAAAGCTCTGGAATTAAATACATAAATAGGTTAAAATTATAAATTTTAAGGAGTATCTCCATTTATTTTCCAATCATCACTTTCTACTTTGTTTCAGAGAAAATTTAAATAATTTATTACGGTTAAGCATGCAGTTAATATATTGAATGTATACATATTTTATTAAAGTTCCGAAAACATTTATCTGGAATATAGAAATTTCTGAAATAAATTATATTCAAACATCAAAAAAGTATGTAGAACCACAAGTATATTCATCGTTTCATTGGAACCCGTTTTAACACAGAAATACAAAATTAGTAAATCTCTTCGATTTAAACATCACCTTACAAAAATTCACAATATTAAAAGAAATGAAAAGCCAAAATACATCATAACGCAATAAAATACACTACTGGACATTAAAATTGCTACACCAGGAAGAAATGCAGATAACAAAATGATATTTATTGGACAAATATATTATACTAGAAATAACAAGTAATTAAATTTTCAAAAAATTTGGCTGGATAGATTCTGAGAAATCAGTACCCAGAACAAACACCTCTGGCAGTAATAACAGCAGTTATACGCCTGGGCATTGAGTCAAACAGAGATTGGATTGCATGTACAGGTACAGATGCCCATGCAGCTTCAACACGATGCCACAGTTCATCAAACGTAGTGACTGTCGTTTGGTGAATGGCCAGTCGGTCGGCAACCATTGACCAAACTTTTTCTATTGGTGAAATATCTGGAGAACGTACTGGCCAGGGCAACAGCCAAACATGTTACGTATCAAGGAAGGTCCGTGCAATACCGGTAACATGCGGTCGTGCATTATCCTGCTGAAACGTAGGGTTTCGCAGGGCTCGAATAAAGGGTAGAGCCACGGGTCGTAACATACCAGACATGTAACGTGAAGTGTTCAAAGCACCGTCAATGCGAACAAGAGGTGACCGAGACGTGTATCCAATGGCACCCCAAACCATCACTCCAGGTGATGGGCCAGTATGACGATGACAAATGCAAGCTGCCAGTGTACGTTCACCACGATGCCGCCAAACACGGATGCGACCATCATGATGCTGTACACAGAACCTGGATTCATCTGAAAAGATGACATCTCGCCATTCGTGTGCCCAGGTTCATCGTAGATCACACCATTGAAGGCGCTCTTGTCTATGACGTAGCGTCAATGGAAGCTGCAGCCATGGTCTCCGAGCTGAGAGTCCATTCTGCTGCAAACGTCGTCGAACGGTTCGTGCAGACACTTGTTGTCTTCCAAACGACCCCGTTTCTTGACTCACTGTTCGTGACGTGGTTGCACGATACATTACGGCCATGCGGATAATATGCCTGTCTTCTCGGCTGCTAGTGGTAGGTGGCCGTTGAGATCCCGCATGGCGTTCCGTATTACCGTCCTGAACCCGTCGATTCCATATTCTGCTAACAGTCATTGGATCTCGATCGACGCGAGCAGCAATACTGCGATAAGGTAAACCGCAATCCCGGTATGCTACAATTCGACCTTTATCAAAGTCAGAAACATGCTGGTACGTATTTCTCCTTCTTACACGAGGCATCACATCAACTTTTCACCAGGCAACAACGTTCAAATGTAATTTGTGTATGAGGAACCGGCTGAACAATTTCCTCATTTAAACACAATGTAGGTGTCGCTACTGGCGCCTGCTTTGTCTGAATGCGCTGAAAAGCTAATCATTTGCATATCACAGCACCTTTTTCCTTTCGTGTAAATTTCACGTCTGTAGCATGCCTCCTTCTTGGTGTAGCAATTTTAAGGGCCATTAGTGTATTTAAATGGATATTCAAAAATAGCGTTAGAGAATTTTTCTTCTATTGAATTACGTTATAGAAATCAAAATTGTGTAAATAGGATCTATACCCAAATATGAATATATGTGTGTGTTTAATAATTTCTCATTCATATTTTAGCACAATCTTATTTGATTTTTAGGTTAAGTTAGGTTATTACAAATATGTTTCCGATGACTATTTACAAATTTTGATTCATATTTAAGTAGCGGTGTCAACACCTAAATGCCACTTTTTCTGAACCACTACAACATTGAAGGAACATTAGATTCTATAAAGGTCCACATGTGTCAGCATATGTGGCTGACCCCTATTTTACAGTTAGTTTAAATTTTGAACCGTGATATTCATTTAAAATTTGATTCATGAGGGAATAGTGAAATAGTAGGGAAAAACATTGTTCTCATAATATGACCGAGATTTTGCATTTGATCCAGCCGAAGACTGTCGTGAATATACGGTGACTTAAGAAACTAGCTAATAAATTTACACCAAGAACAAATTTTATAATGAAATGAATGAAAAGAATATTAAAAAGTTTATGCTCGTGTGGTTTCTTTTTCATTGAGTCTGGGTACGAATCCTGAGAAAGCAGAGTGGATCAGTATTGCATACCTTCACCCTGTGTCATAAGGCTTGCATCTGGATATACATTTATGCTTTACGTCAAACCTTTACCGTTAATGAATTATGCAACTTTTGTACGACGTAAAATTTTAAATTATAATGTTTTTGTACAAAATACAATAATTGATTTGAAGAAAAGCCTTATAGAAAAAATTTGTTTTGAAATAAATTTATTTTGATGCACAGAAAACTGTCATGTTGGTAGAAATTGCTTGCATTAAATTCTACCTCTTTAAGAGAAGTTTTAACACAATGGAACGAATTTAAGTGTTGACCTCGTTTATTTGCGAAGTGTTTGACTACGTTTAACTGTCTCAAAACTGTAACTGTCTTAAGTCAACAAAATATGCAGCCAGGTATGTAAGAGCATGACTTAACATAAGCCCATGCCAAGGTGAGAAAAAGCGTGATAATCCGATCGTGGGCGGGTTGGATTCCTGACCCCGTCAAAAACTGTCATATTGACAATCGCCTAGTATTATGTACAAAGTCATCGTAAAGTCTTATTTAGCTAGGATCGTATCAATGTAGAGGACGACTTCGTCTTTTAATAAAGAGTTCAAAATTATGAAGCTGTTGGCTGTGTTTAAGAACTTCTGTAGGCAGAAATAGGCAACCGGAAAAAAACACAACAAAGGGATTAAAAATAGATATAGATGCTTCCTTCTCGTGACCAAAAGGTGATGAATTCTATACTTAACCCAATTGAAGATCCAACGTGTTCACAAATAGTGACTGGCCACGTAAAATAGATCTTGTTGGCAATGCTTCCATTGGTGTGATTTGGTTTGAAGATGAAGCTGCCAGCTCAAATGTGAACCTCATTCCTTGATCATTTTTCATAATGACGAAGTGAATAAATATGTTTAGCGGCTTTTTAGTCAGAAGATATAGGCAACTGGAAACTAATAGCTAACAAAGAATAGACATTTTTTTTCAAACATCATTCTCTCTATTCCATTTTAATCCTAGAAATAATTTATAATTTTATATTTAGTGTTGTGTTTAGTAAATATTTTGCTATATTTTTTATCACTTCTAACACATTTTTTCAATAATTCTTCTTAATTACTCGACATAGTAAGATGGTAAAGAAAGAAGGTATTTGATCACTGTTATCAAAATTATTGAGGTGAGAGTTAAGCTTTTGAATATTTTTAATTCTATCAGAGCAAATACTTCAAGATTTTAGAAATTATATTAAATTCTTCGATTCCCGATTATAGCTGACTAGTTTATTTTATTTGTTACATTAAAGAGTTCTCTGAATACTATGAATTATTTCGCATTTATTTTAAGTTATTTTCTGAACTTCATAGAATGTCTTTTGAGATGAAATGTGAATAAGAATATTAATCGAAAAAAAAGTTTACAAGGTTGTTTTTTGGAAATCTAGCTTTGAATTAGCTTTGATTCTTATTTCCATATAAAAAAATTGTCACTAGATGAGTTTTCGCTTATGGCCAAAAATTTATAAAAGAAATTGATTTCGTAATAATTTAATGTTGTAGGCGTATTAAGAAATATTAAATTTCAGAGGGTAAAAAATGCAAGATATTTTATATTTTAAAAACTATTGGTTTTATTTAAAAACTTTATTTTAACAAATTGAAAACGATGAAATGAATACATTTTAAAAGTGAACATCTAAAATTTCAATCTATAGGACTTTTGTTGTGCCAGTTGTATCTAGCATTTAATTAACGCATGTGCTGTAGATTCTTTTGCATTGATCAAAACTCGTACAGTGTCTATTTAACATAATGAATTAAATTTTTTTCTGTTCGGAAACGAATTTTTTATTTTAAAATAAATAGTTAAGAAAATTTTGTCCTCTCTTTCTCAATCAAAATTCAGTCAGGACAAACAAAATTAAGAACTTACAACTGAAGTTTCTTGAAAATACTAGTATTTACTGCAATAAAGCTAGTCACTCTGGGAAGATTTAAGCGTAATGTCATTCAATCCAGCAGAATGTCAAAATTAAGCTTGCAGCAGCCTCTTATAATGCATCAGCACTTATCAGATGTTATCACATATATGTATAATGCGGTTGCTGGTATAGAGAATGTTTATTTTTTATCTACAAGTTTAAAATTTATGCATCTCCAACAAAACAAAATGTTTTGCTTTTTAATGTATTTAGTGAGGTTGTAGGCCTACTGTTTTCAAAAACAAACATATATCCTATAGTACTTGCTGTAGAAGTGTTAGCTCTCTGGTCTTCGGTTCAACAGTTCATGGGTTAGAATCTTACCTCGGGTAAGAATGTTTGTATTAGTTCGGAATCAAAACTATAAACTGTAAGTTCTGGTTTAATTAGCCTACAAGTGCAAAACCTGACAGTTTGAGTGACAAAACAAACCATTTGCTTTTCCCGAGGCAGCTGTCAGAAACTTGAATATTCGTATGTGTACATTGAAGTTGCAGTTGTCATGTTCGTTTATATTTTTCCTTATTTTATTTTTCTATAGACTAATATGTTTGTACACACTCATCGTTCTATACAGAAGTGCTAAATAAGGAAATTTTGCCGAAGTAGCAACAACGGGCTTAAAATTTTCTTGTCTGTAATTACGAAAGCTGAAGTTTTGTGAAGGGCTTTTTTTTAGTCAATTCAATTCTAATTTTTATGAAACTCACATCTTAAATTTAATGAAACATTCTTAAATGTTTGCGAAGAGATTTAGTTGTGTTTGATTGAGTCGTTTTTATTTTGATGAAATAGCTTTCAAGGATTGTAATATATTTATGTAAATTGATGAAATGAAATAGACTCCACTCGAGAAGATTTAGCAAAATGGTTAATTTAATTATCTTGAATTTAACAGCTCGTAAATAGAAACCTTACCTTTCATGAACTACTTAGAATCCTTTAAAACCCTAAAACTCTGTTAAATTCAGAAAAGTTCATGAAGTGACAAAGCTATAAACTCAAAATTCGAATTCTGAATTTTGTATTTCATTACAATACAGACTATAAATTTTAAATATAGATTTGGTTTTTAGCAAACTAATTTTATATTTGACATACAAAACCGTTTCGATTTAATAGGAAAAAATCAGTTTTATCGGAAAAAAGGTTGAATTCTCAGCACTTAGAAAGCTAACTTTCAAGATATGATTATATTTGGTAAAAATTTGATATTGTAATTAAAATAGAAAAATAATTTCAACTGGTTTACCAGATTATTTTTCAGTATCCTATTTCACATTAAACAGGAAAAATAACTCAAATTTTCATGAGTCCTTCAGTTTCAAGATTAATTTCCACTATTATAAAACCTATTAACTCCAATATTCAGAGTTAATGTTGCAAATGGTTGTGAATCTATTTTCAACTATCATGGAAAAATGACAATGAAGGGAAAAATCCAGCCTACGCTCAGATAATGGCCCACATCTGTAATGGAGTTTCTAATTCCTAATCTTGTAAACAGTATAAAAAAATAAACTGTTCAAAAATAATTTTCATCATCTTTTTAATTTTATTTTATGCAGAAAATCTCATTTTGACTCATAGTTTAATTTAAATACTGGAGTGGGAAATATTAACTTTCTTTTTTTTAAATTCACCAGTTGATGGTGGAATTTTAGTGATAAGTTTATTTTTAAAAATATTGGTCTTTACAATTCTACTTTATTGTTATTCCTTTAAATGTTTATAGTTGATTTTTAATTTCATCATAAAAATGTTCAATATTTTAAAAAGTTAATTAAAATAAGAATAACATTCTCACTTTTAATCACAATCACACATAATGCCCCTCAGATGGTTTACCTTTAATTTTTTCATAGGTGTCACAATCCCAAGGTACCCCAAGTGATCTTTTTACTTTTCTCTTCTTCGCTTTTCTTCTACCTTTCTCAATCTTTTCTTCTCTTTGCATTGTCATCGAGAACAATTTTCTGGTTTAATTGTATTTCACTTCACTATTCATTGGACTATATCCTGTGTTTTTGGTTACATCAGTCTTCCATCCCATATGTTTGCCGTGTATGGCGTCCTGTAAGGAGGAAATCAGTGTTCTGGGCTCCCTCTGCGTTACCTTTGGACCAGATTTCTCTTTAGATGTATGACTGGTATGAGCCCACTCTCAGTCAAGCGGCTGATGACATACATGACATGGGTAGCTATTTCCTCCTATATGGTGCTACAGGGCTAGTCCCTCATTTTACATTGTGCGGAGCATCTCCGCAGATCCTCTTCCTAATGTGTAGCACTATGTCCTTGTGGTACAACTAGGATAAGTAACGAGGCTGGTTATCTCCAGAGCAAGTAATTGTCTTCCTTTGTTCTTTTTAGATTGATTTTAGATTCTATTTTGCTGTGCACCTAATCACGTCTCGGTGTTACCGGCAATGAACTAGCTGACATCGCTGCTAAAGAAGGTAAAGTCCCCATTAACCACGCAGTATTTAATCCAATATCAGGGATTCAGTCTCTTGCTATATCTGTTCTGTTTGGAAGAATTTCAGGAACCAGCAGGTCACAAATAAACTTTTCCGTATAAAACATTTTATTCAGACTTGGAATGTTATACCATACAGATGTGTCGACGTTATATTATCTCGGCTGCACATCGGCCACATTCGTTTTACACATAACTATATTTTAATCAATGAAACGGCACATTTGTGTTGAAGTTATAAAGAAATTTTAAACATGTATCATATCTTAATTGATTGTCTCTATTTTAATCATGCTCGACATACTTTTCTCATACTATTATTTTAAATTTACAACACATGTGTGATTAGGGAAACACCTCATCCTAATCTTTTTACTTTTCTAAGGGCTATGCAAATTTTGCATTGCATTGCATTCAATGCATTATCATATCATATTCATCATCTGTTTCATTTTTATTCTTAAATAATATACAAATTGGTTTAGCTTTATACTTCTATAAACTTTTGTTTTACCGTTTTTTGTAATGAATATTTTATGATTTGCAGGATTCTTTGAACTTTTTTTTTTGCACGTGCGTGGTACAGAATCTCCTTTTTTGGATTTTGTGCCAGGCAAAGATAATCACTCACTGACTCACTCACAAGTAATGTATCGTGGTCTCGTATGTTTCTGAAAAAATTCTTATTTTGATATCAATATTTTAAAGTCAGTTTAGAAAAACTGAATTGTGATTACTTAGAATTTAAAAGTTTCCAACTATTTATTTCAGAAACCGCAATATAGTATGGAATATATCTCCAGTGTTGACAATTTTAACATGCCCTTTAAAAAAATTTAATTTTTGATTAAAATAAATTAAGCACACCTTAAATAGTGAAAATCTTCAAGGAACATTTTTCTCGAGTCTAGAATGATTTAGGACACATATTCGCCTTGTGCTTTTAGGGTTGCTCAGATTCGAAGAATAATTTAATAGTTATATACATAAATATATTAGAATAATTATAGTATAATTTATATAGAATAATTTGAATGGAAACTAATAACTGGTTAAATTCTTCAATGAAATTAGTCTTTGAATAAAATATTTCATTAAGCAATATTTAGTTTAAGAATTTCGGCGATGAATCAATTAAGATAAGTCTTGAAGTTTAAAAAATACTCATGTACGAATCTGTTAAGGAAGATTGCTCACTTTTAATATAAATTGTAAGTGTTGGTTTCCTCAGAAGAGAGGCTTTAGTAAAGAAGAATTGTGTATTCCAAACTATATATTCAAAGACTAAAAAACTAAAAACTTATTACATACCATTGTTTCAGATTTAAATTGCATCTCTTGTAAGATATCCAATTCTACAGAAAAAATACACTGGTTTCCAAAAATTAAGGAATAATCGGAAAAAATGGCTTATTTTTGGAAGAGTTATAGCTAATCCAGTGTTTCTCAACCTTTTAGTATTCACGGCATAATTTTCATCTGATTAAAATTTGATGATCAATTAAAATTTGTTTGTGAGTAAAAGATGCTGAGGAACAATGACATTATGCAAAATAATGGTGCTTCTGTCGGAATAAGTTATTTGCAAGAAGCATAAAAATTGATGTTCCAGAGCATGGCCGCAATAGTTGCTGCGTGTCTGAGATTATAAATCTGGCATAGTAAAATTGTAAAAATAGCCTCAAAGCATCATTTGATCTGATAATTTATATGGAGAGCTATTGAGAAGCCAGTGGCAAACAAAGTCAGAAGAACATTGCAACAATTTCTAACCATGAATTTGGCATCAAAATCATCAAAGTTCATCCAAGGAAAGAACCTCAAGGGATTTACTTTTTTAAATAAACACTGGTGTCACAATCCTAAGGTACCCAAGTATTCTGTTTTCTTCTCTTCTACTTTCCTTTTCTCTTCTCCCCCTTTTGTGGTAATCTCGCGAGAGATTGTAGGCTTCGCTTGAGTAGCTGTTGACGTCCTGTTGCTATTAGCTTCTTTTGGGGACAATATCACCTGCATGTTTGTCATGGATGGAGACCCATGTATTTGGAAAGGATGATCCTGGTAATTGAGGTTCCCAGAAACTAACACATTACTTTGGCCTCTTCAGGTAAACGGGTGGTGTGTAATGGTCCTCTTCACATCAATAAGCTTAAATGGATCAAGCGATTTTACTCTAACTTTGAGTGGCTCGTTTACAGTGTAGTACACATAAGTTTTTTGTATTGAAAGTAAATAAGGTCTGATTGGCATTGTTGCAGTTATCTGCATTCCCTTGTAGGGACCTATGATGGGTGGCGCTGTCAGACCTCTAATATTTTAGTTTCCCAAGAAAGTATCTTCTTTTTCTCCCTCGGGAGCAACAAATTGACTTTGTCAATACTAAATATTTCATTATAAGATTAAAAGAATGTTCCTTTTAAAGTGTGTCTCCCTTTCTTTTTGAGAAGGGAATCTCTGGATTTCTTTGTGCAGCTAAACTAATCCAAAAACTACGTTCCAGTAATTAGCCAAATTACAATTAATGAACAAATTAGCCAATTTGGATATCGTGTTCATGCCCCACGGTCACTATCATTTTTCTTACGACTTTATCTCAGCTGCTGATCTCTTAAACGTCTCAGAAGAGAAAATTGTCCAAAATCGGCAGAATCAAAAGGTATGCAATGTCTAGCGAATTAAGATCTAAAGGGATGATAAAAATTTAAACACCAATCATCTAATGCCTACATTTCATACACTAAAGTTTCAATAACTATCAAGATTGCCTATATGTCACTTTCTGTGCTGCCATATATTCCCAACCCATTACAATGCTTATAATGCCAGCGTTTTGGGCTTACCAAAACACTTTGAAGAGGAAATATTACTTGCGCTCGTTGACTGAAGTCAGGCATGAAAGTTCTAACTGTCAAGTGAAAGAGAAATGTGTATATTGTAAAGGTAACCATTCATCTTACTCATATCATTATTTATATCCAACATGGAATTTAGAGAAAGAGATAACAGCTGGGAAAACTACGAATGTTTCCTGTCCATAGGCTAGACGTATTGTAGCTGCTCAAACACCCTCTGCATGAATAACTTATGCTTGTGCAATGAAAAAGGTCAGAGTAACAATTGGCCCCCAAACAAAAAATATAACTCTTGCTCCAATGAAATTTTCCATGATTTCTGAAAAATCTGACAGTCTCATCTTACAGAAAACATAAATCTTTTACGAAGTAATAAGCTTTAAAGGCTTTGAAATTAAATGATGCTAAATAAGGCCCTAAAAAGTCCTCTTTGGCGGGTAGAAAATCTTTCCTTTCTATTAAATCAGGTGCAATTTCATTGCATCCTTTGCGAAAGAAGACATAATCTTCATTGAGACCCTGTCTAAAATTAATTAGTTCAACTCCATAGAAGAGAGTTTAAAAATTAAAGAATGACTACTTTTATTTCCTTGAGAATTGTCATAGCATTCGTTCTCTTGTTTAAGGCCCTCAAAATGTTATGTCTTTCCTGAATCCTGTATGTGTTTGCTTTCAAGAAACTTTTCGGAAACATGTGAATTCTCTATATATATAAAGAAATAACTGTTGCAGAAAAAACTGTAATGAAAATGTCACAGCCTCTGGAAGAGTGAGCATATTTTCTTCACGAAAATACTCTATTGGAAGCATTGGTCCTTGTGTTTGGTTGAGGTGTTCAGCTTTGGGCCATGGACCTCTTTTATAATAGAATTATGAGACCTAATTTATGACATTAACTGTCAGTTTTGCCAAATAAAATCGTGAATAAAGCGGGCAAGCACTCTCAATAAAATTTCACATGGTAGGATGAAACAAAGTTTATAAAATTATAAACAATGGAATTACAATGAGACAATAAGCAAAAATATGTTCAATACACTATTAAAATAACACAATGTACAAAAATACAATGGGATGAAAAATTTAAACAAAACATGAGGTTTACAGTAAACATCAGAACTCAACACTCAGTGAAGTGTATTGTGTGTAGAAATTTATGAACAATGAATAAATTATTTAAGTTTTAAATATTTTAAAGATCAGTTGCAAAAATTGTAAAAGAAAAACAAGGAAAAGATGCGCAAACACCTAGGGCTTTCTAGATGGTGTCGCTTGAGGGAGAAATAGAATGTAAACAAAGTAATTGTTAGTAAACAAATCATGGCTTGTCTGTGGGCGAGCCTGAAAGATGGCGCCACAGTAGAATTCATAAGATTTGTTTGTTTACATTTAGAATCCGGTCGACATAGAGAGTCGAACTACCGATCTAGGTCTATGGAGATTATTGATATCATACAGGTCATAATTCTCGACATTTTGAATTTCAACATTGTTAATTTCGTACATTTTATTGTAAAATTTAAAGGAGAGCGTTTTAATGTAATTTGTAAGGATGGGTATTGCCAAATTTTTTCGAATAAGGTTATTTCGAAAATAATGCTCAGTCTTACTAATTAATCTAAGTATTTTATTCGGTTGATCTGAAATTTGTAAATTAGTTACATAAGCACCTCCCCTGATCGGGGAGGCTTAAGTTATAATTGGTCGTAGAATAGATGTATAAATTAATAGCTTATTTTTTTATGGATAATCGAGAATTCTGACACGTTAAGTGGAAGAGAGCAGTACTAGCACTGATTTTATGTTTCATGTTCTGCATGTGTGTTCTCCAAGTGAGTCTTTTCTCTATAGTTATGCCTAGATATTTAACGTTATTTTGCCATTGGATGTCGGTACTATAGATTTGGATATTAGGGCAGGGGCTCAACTTTCTGGTAAAGAGCACAGCATGTGTTTTTGAGATATTAATTTTTATCTTCCAGTTTGTTAACCATTTTTCAATTTCTGCAAGATGCACATTTAAATTTTTACTAATAATTTGATGATCAGTGTCCGATGTTAAAATGGCGGTGTCGTCCGCAAAGAGTAAAATGAAATTTTAGTCATATTGGGGTATGTCGTTTATGTAAATGTTGAAAAGAAGTGTCCTAGCAGGGATACTTGAGGGACGCCTACACAAATGGGTTTATTTGAGGAATGTGAGTTTTTGATTTTAACAGTAAATTGTCTATTTGTGAGGTAGGAGTGTATGAGTTTGGTAAGGTGGGGGGGATTGTACTTAATAAGTTTTAAAATGAGTCCCTCATACCACACTTTATCAAAAGCTTTTTCTATATCCAAGAAGACTCCTGCAGTTGATCTTTTGAGTTGGATATTCTTAGAGATGATTTCCACAGTTCGAAGTAGCTGGTGGGTTGTTGATAGTTTTTCCCTAAATCCAAATTGTTGAGGAATGATGATGGAGTGCTTTTCTTCAAAGTTATTTAGTTGGACTAGGATAATTTTCTCCACTATTTTCGCCAAGGTAGTGAGAAGTGAGATGGGCCTATAGCCGGCAGGAGATTTGGGACTTTTGTCTTGTTTTTTAATGGGTACAACGACAGCAATTTTCCAGAGAGGTGGAAAATAAAATAAATGAAGAATATCATTAATGACAGCAGTTAGCAAGCTAATGGCAATATACGGGAGTTGCTTTAGGATTTTATTAGTGATACAGTCATATCCTGGGCTCTTTTTAGGTTTGATGTTTTTGATAATTTCTTCAACTTCAGCTGCGGTAGCAGGTTCGAAAATATGCTGTGGGCTTGAAGCTTGAGTGGAATAGAAAGTTTTGATTTGACTGGTAACGTCACTAATTGTGTCAGGATTACTAATATTATTTGGGTTGAATTTCTGCTGAAAGCTGTTGGCCAGGAGCTCGGCATTTTGTGTATCAGAAAAAGCAAAAGTGCCCCCATCAGTGATGGTAGGTATGGTTTGCTTATTGTTTTTGTACTTGTTTGTGGCTCTCCAAATTGAAACGTCTTCAACATTAAGGTTGGGGATATAATTATGCCAGGATCTGTTATTGTTGGTCGCGATTTATTTTGGAATTAGTTTTTTAAGTCTATTTGTTCTGGTTTTTGTTGATGGGATTTTATAGAGGTTATAGTCTTTTCTAAGTCTATTTCTTTCTTCTATTAATTTGATAATTTTGTCTGGTAGGTAGCTGGGTGTAGTTTCCTTTTTAGAATATTGGCTATGGTTAATAGCGGTGTTTAAATATTATTTCATAGTTAACAGCCACTAAGTTTTTGAGGACCATGGTAACTAGGTGACTGCCATTGGGTGGAATGTAAATAGACGCAATTGCTATATTGGTGTTGTAGGGCATGTGAGTTTTGACAATTGTCACTTCAATAAACTAAAGTCTGGGAGTGGGTGCTTAGGAATGGTTGAGTTTACTTCTAATGATGATAGCAGTGCCACCTCTAGTTTCACCGGACACGCGATCGTTCCTGTAAATGCCATAATTTGGGTTTGAAAATTTGATATGTCTGGTCAGGTGAGTTTCTTGCAGAAGAACAATATCGGGATTGTTGGCTGCGATAAATTTTTTGAGTTCGGTTTGCTTTTTAGGGATGCCGTTCGCGTTCCAGTACATCAGCTTTAAATTGGCAATTTTTTTAATCATCATTAGAAGTATCGTCAAAACTAAGGGCTTTGAATAATCTATGCATTTTTTCGGTTGGATGCTGTGCTCTTTCTATAAGTGGCACTGCCTTAAGTAAGGTAGGAAAAGCTTTAAAAATGATGCTGATTTCTTTTAGAAGCTTCATGACATCGTGGAAATTATCGATACTTTCCGTGGAAGTCCTTGAGGGTGTTCCATGAGGTTGTGTGGGTGCTGCGCTTTGTGCAGTTATTTTTGCATAGGATATGCCAGGTTTGGCGTAGTTTGTGTTGGGAGCTGGGTTGTTTCTGATTAATTGTTTTTTAGCTTTATTTACAGGAATAGCAGGGCAGCCACCACATGAAGCCGTATGATTCTGCCCGCAGTTGTAGCACTTGGGGGTGTCTATTTTTTTATGTGGGTATTCCCTACTCATGTTTTGTTCTGCATATTTTACGCATTTTGGTTTAAGGAAGCAATTTGCTGAATTATGGCCGAAAGATTCACAATTAAAACATTGCATGGGTTTTTTATTTATGTATTCTGTTTGTACAACAATATATAATAATTCTGTTAATTCAAAAATTTTAGGGGCCACAGAATGAGATGTTAATGTGATTAATAAGCAGGTGCTCAAATTATTCGGTCTTCCCATGACTGCTACACTTATTACATCGAACCCTCTTAATTCCAGTTCTTGCTTAATGAGTTCAGTTGGCGTAGAATGGGAGATGTCTTTAATTACAGCCTTGATTGGCTTGTCGATTGTTTGCCTTAGGATGAGACATTCAGTACCACTATCAGTGAGAAACTTGGTTATCTGACGGTGAGTTTCAGATGAAGAGGGGAAAACCTTGAAGTATTCCCCGCTTAATTTAGCAGTAATGTTTTTATCAAATTTTAATTTAAGGTTTTGAATTAGATCATTGAAGTTGCTCTCAAATTTAACCAAGATAGGGGGGAATTGTCTTTTTTGAGCTAGTGGGGTCAGCCACTTGGTTATTATTTGGGGTAGCAGTATTGCTAATAATACTTTGCTGTAGTGCATTAAATTGGTTGTTGACATTGGTCGATGCCTAACGTGAGCAGACTTTCGGGCCTTGATAAAGCCTTCATCGTCTGTGTCGGATTGCATGCTTCGCTTATTAGGCAAGTTAGTTACTTTTGAAACACCAGTGCTAGTACTGGTTACGTTGGAATCTACATATTAACAATATCACAAATATCATTGATTTTACCAGATAAATTATATTGAGAAAAAAAAATTATCAACATTACACACAGATAGATTATCAACAGGTACATGGATAATAGAATTTTACTTATTAACATTAATATCAATTTCCACTGTATTTACATTATTAGTTAAGACATAGTTTTGGACACATTGTTATTAGAAATATTAAACTCGCTGTCTGAATCCGAAAAAAAGACTCTCTTTTTAGAGTCTTTAGTAAGACTATAAATTTGTTTAACATTAGACAATTTTTGCTTATTTTTATAATTTTTTTAATAGTTTGTTTACTTTCAGTAGCTAACTTAGAGACATCAGGTTTACAAAAGACATTATCATCATTTACAACAACATTTTTTAAATTACTAAGAGATTGCTTATTATTAATATTTACATTATTTACAGAATTTGTTTCATCACTACCAAGAAAATTGCAATTGGATATAAGACAATATCCCAACTGGGACTACTTACCCATAAGTATTTGGCTGGGGATGAAAGCATGCTGGTAAAACCCATTGTAAATTTTCCAACTAAAATCGTTGGAATAGTTTGAATCGGTTGACTCAATGGTTAGCATGAGCCTTTTTTGAGTTGATGCAACTATATCAAGAAGATCACTTGATTTGGCGAGTTCACACAAATAATTACATCTTTGAATTTTCGTAATTGGAATACTTGGATCAATTCCAAGGTATACGTCGAGTTTAGGTATGAAACCTTTTATTCTAAGCAGATTATCAGATTCACTGTACACTTTCACACTATTAACACAATACGATTGTGGCCCTTAGAAGGGCCTGTGCACGTGATTTTCCTTAGGGTTAGGAGCACTTACACACATTAGCACTTTTTGATGAAGAATTAACACACACATTATCACTAATAGATGAAGCACATAACACTGATGAATAAGCACATTAATGTTAATCGAGCATGAGAAGCATCCATAAGAGAATCCGAAACATTTATTTCCATGTCGTCGGTCTGCGGGGAAGACACCGCAGCGTTACTGGGGAGGGACCGCTCGCCTGCGGCGGCCACTCGGTATCGCCTCCGTTAACGGCTATCGGCGGGAGAAAGCAAGAATCGTAGGGGAAAACACAAAATCAAAGTTGCTCGACTACTTATCGGGAGATAGTAAAAATACGTTCAACAGGTTTGAGAGCAGGAACAAGAATCGAATACTCTACTGTTATACATTGCTTAGATACCAACCTTCAAGCAGTGGCTATACAAATATATATAACAAGACTTGTTATAGTTTGCAGCATTTATCTACCTCCACATGACAATATAAACCTGGAAGATCTTAATGATTTAGTCGAACAGTTGGATAAACCTGTCCCCTTTTTATTAATTAACGATTTTAATGGTCACAATAACGTGTGTGGAAATATTAATACAATTCAAGGGGCTGTTAGAATGAGTACTTTCTTTCTGATAATTGCCTCTATCTGTTAAATTTTAATAAAAAAACATATTTCCAGCAAATTACAAAAACATTTCAATCCATTGACACGGTTATCTGTTCTTAAATTCTGCCATCAGTGAGTTTAAGTGTTGAAAATGACCTTCATAAAACAGCGATCATTTTCCTCTTTCTATATACTAGAGTGGGTGCAATAGAATTATGCAAAGACCACCTAAATATAGGTACAGTTGAGCAAACTGGAATTTATTCACGAAATTAACTGTTATTAAAAGAATGATCTAGACAGATTGTATTGAAGCTATTAGGGAGGTAAAAAAATCAATTATTTGTGCTGCCGATATAGCTATTCCAAAATCTTCAAAATGAGATACTTTAAATTTTGGTGAAATAATACCTATCGCTTATAGCATATAAAAGACATAAGCTATGGGGTATTGTGATATCTAACCACTGAGAATCTCCTTACCTTCAAAAGGGCCAAAGCATTTTCTCGTAAAACAAGACTCCCAGAAAGAATCATGGATCCATTATGTCACCTCAGTATCTAATTCCAGAAAAAACTAAGGATGAAAATCAATATAGCAAATGGGATCTATCGGGATTATTCTATACGTTTCCTTGATAACCAGTACTGATATATATTCTCTTCCACCATTGATATTGTAAATAAACTTGCTGAAAATTTAACAAATGATTCAATCCCCGAATCCTATAATACAACCTTTCTCTAATTTAAAAAAATATTCTGAACAAATCTT
The DNA here is from genome assembly GCA_026290005.1 of Latrodectus geometricus. Taxonomy (NCBI): domain Eukaryota; kingdom Metazoa; phylum Arthropoda; class Arachnida; order Araneae; family Theridiidae; genus Latrodectus; species Latrodectus geometricus. The sequence continues at coordinate 553,966 of JAPDSC010068425.1, forward strand.
TATAGGATTTCAAGACAGAAATTACCTTCCATATAATAGTGAATTCCATATTTTAGAATTAAGATCTGTCTCAAACGAAACAATATAGTCCTGATCCAGATTTAATTAGCTACATAAAGATATGTAACTTAAGTACTGTGATTCCTTTTAAAACTTACCTTGTTTAATAGAATTTGGGTAGAGCATAAATATCCCAGTTAATAGAGGAAAGCTATTTCAATTCGTATACTGAAACCTGGAAAAGATTCTTCGGAACCTTTAAGTTACCAACCAATCGCACTAATGAGTTGCCTTAGTAAAAGGCTGGAAAATGGTCAATTGGCGTTATATATGCGATAGTGTAAAATAAAGGTATTTCTCTATTTCAAAGTGGTTTCCGTAAAGGCAGAGCTTCTTTAAATAATATTAGATGTCTCAAATCAAATTCGTAACGCCTTTGCCAGACGGAATCACCTGGTTTCTATGTATATATATATATATATATATATATATATATATATATATATATATATATATAAAACCGTATTATTGAACCTGGAGGTTTGGTATTCTCCGCAGAATGCTTAAATTTGGTTTTAGAGGTATTTTATCTATTTTTATCCACACAGAATAGGTTTTAGCATTACGTAATTTTAAAGTCCACGTTGTATTGACTTTTTAAAGTCATTTTATACAAGCTGAAAGAGTACCCTAGCGTAGCATTCTAAGTGTTGTGCTTTTTAACTTTCATATAAGCAACACTTTAAGCAGTCTCCGACCTTCCGTTCATAGTACATTACATGTGGAGATCCTACAGATTTCCTGTCAAGGCCTCAGTATTCCCATTCTTGAACGGAAATTGCAATTTGCTGAAAATAACAGTTTCCTTATGCTATGAGAATGGGCTTGAAAATTCTACAACAAAAAGTAAATATGTTCATTTTTGTCATAAAACTGGACTTCATACTGATCCAATCATCAACATATTAAGTACACCTATTCCAGTGTGGTTAATGAAATAATATTTCTTGGAGTTCCTTCGATAAAAAACTTCTCTCTCTCACATTTTATACTTAAGAAAAAATTTTAAAAGTCATTAAACATTTTAAAAGTACTTCCAAATACTTCTTGGAGTGCCTATCGTGAAATATTCCTCAGAATTTGAGTCTCTCATACTATCTCGAATAGATTATGGTTGTATTGTATATGGTTCAGCAAGAGCTTCTGTTCTTCGTAGAGTAAACACTGTGATCATCAGGCTCTTCGAATTTGCTCAGTTTCATTCCGAAATTCACCCATTCAAAGCTTGTGCGATTTATCAGATCCACGTACCACTTACGCAGTAAACAGTTATCATTTAACTTCTATTTTAAAATCATGTCAATTCCCCATCACCCATTGAGATTTACTGAAATTGCTCTTAGTTTGAAGAGACTGTGTACATCACTCGTCCCTACAACATTTTTCCTTTTATAGAGAGGATAAAATCTCAGAATCGAACATTTCAGATATACAGCCTGCAATTACAGAATTGTTAAGACTTCCCCATGAAATATTCTTAACATTGTTTTAAATTCATTTGCTAATTATACTAAATGCAACACTCCTTTTATTATTTACTTGTAACTATTTGCTCATTACCACCTTCAATACTCAAAATACTTACCACTATTCACGAATGTTTCAAAAAGAGATAATAAAATTGGTTGCGGTAGTGGTTTAAATAATATCAATTTCAGCTATGGTCTCCATGCTTCTTGTACGGCTGCAGCTCGTACATGCTTTTCAACTTTTGACAACTAGCTCATACCGTAACTTTTGCATCTATACTGATAATAAGCGTGTTTTGAAACAATTGAATAATCTCGATGGTGATTGTCAACCTGTTGTAGCCACTATATGAGTATTAAATAAACTGTATACGCGCTATACAACAGCGATTTTGATGTCATATTTTCCTGGATACTCAGTCATATGGGAGTTATTGGAAATGAAATGGTGGATACAGCAACAAAATTGGCTTCCATTATTCATGATCATATTGTTCCCTTTATAGATATTAAAAAGTCTGTAGAAAAATACACCCTTTCATTGTGGCAAAAGACTTGGAATTCGCAAGTAAGCAATAAGTTGCACCTCATAACACTAACCATTAAATCATTTCCAGTTTTAAAAGTACGGAATTCGGACGTCAAATTGACTCATCTCCTTATTCGTCACACGAGATTTACTCTCACTTACTTTTCAACAAGCATCCACCCCGTTCTCAAAAATGTTGTTACATATTTCATCAATCATTTTAATCGAATCAGTTTTAAAGATATCTTTCATTGTTTTTTAACTAAATGCCTTTAAATTTCGAAATTTTAATTGATCTAAATTCAAATCCTAACTTATTTTCCTTTTTTAAGTATTATAGGTCTATTAAACAGAATATAACATTTATCTTGTGATAATATATACACAATTTTAACATCTCTTAAATTGTATCAGTGATTTTATAACCAAGTAAATGTAAACTGAATCCAAGGTCTGAAATAGTTTGTCCGTAATCGGACCTTGCTCTATTAAACTCTACAAATCAATCAGCCACGGTGGGCCACGCACTATGACGAGTGCCAATGACGGATATTTGTCATTATGCTAATGAATGAGCAAAGCCGCAAATCTGGCTGAACACAGATATTTCCTCGTTGCTAGCTCCGAAAGGTTAGTATCTAGATCAACATTGCTTCGGAGTCTTAATAAAGTAGTTTTTATGTGAAGCTATCAGTCATTTGCATCCGGCTTATGTCCGCAATATGTGGGAACGTTTGCAATGGGCACGTGAACTTGTCCACTGGATGCGTGATCAATGAAGGGCTGCTCTCTTTAAGGATGATTCCAAATTAAGACTCGAAAGAGACAGTAGGCGCATTTTCATTAAAAGAGAACATAGAAATCTTTTTCATCCATCAAATATTCGTAATAGAGAGGCAACGGATCAGGCAGCGTCTGTGTTTAGGTGAACTAACAGACCTCCATGTCTTCAAGTGGGAATGCTCAAAACCTATAGAAATGAAATCCTGTATTCTTATGTGCACCCTAATGACGAAGTAATAGGTGATACTTTCGTGCAATAGGATGATAATTCATGACCTCACAGGGCTCTCACCATGGATTCTTATCTTGAGCAGGAAACAATTAAGTGCATGGTGTGGCCACTTCGATCACCGGACCTTAACATAATCGATCATGTTTTGACACTCAAGTAGGACGTGTAGCTGCTCTCAATCCTTCTCTTAGGACCGTAGTAACGTTTTCAACTGCTTTGGAAGAGCAATGGTTCTTATTTCCTACAGAATTAATAGACTGCATAATTTAAAGCTTCATTTATTGCTGCATGTACTGCATTGCTCCTCGACGGATCATACCCCACATTAAAGGTACTTGTCCTATACCAAACTTACACCTTCCATTTGTTCAATGTATAGATATGCTAATTTTTATAACACCATAATTGTCTAGTGATTTCCTTTTACGCTATTTTGTAACTTTCTATGTGGTGTAAAATGTGTATAAGTTTTATTAAATTCCAAGTATAACTTTTTGCGTTATCATCCTTTTTGTGAGTTTTCTTAATTCATGATAACCAATGTATGTATTTATAGAACTCAATTCTAATGTTGCTAATTAAATCTGTTAGAAAAAATCCAAGATGTTAGTTATTCGAATATCACTCTAATCTTCTAATAAACAGATTGTATTTGCAAGTGTGTTCGTGTGAGAGAGAGAGCGTGTATGTGTGTCCGAGAGTGTGAGAGATTGTGCATGTGAGAGAGTGTGTATGAGTTTGCTGTTTCTCCCAATTTATTCAAGTAATTTAACACCTAATTTATCCTCATTAGTGTGAGAAAGTGTGTGTGTGTGAGAGAGAGAGTTGTGGCAAGAGGAGGAAACTGAGGACTTCAGCTCAACCGAGGATGTACTCTATTTGATTTTGCTTTTTATGTGGGTAAATTACATAATTTAAGCTTGATTTTTAACTTTCATTGAAATTTAAAGAATGTTCTCGATTTGATTTTTCTTATTTTATATTTAAATTATAAATTCTGATTTTTAATTGTCATTTTTATTGAAATTTAATTATGTCTTTCGTTTGCACTTTTTCCAATAGATTTGTTTGTTGTGTGTTAAAAGTGTGTATCCTTTAAAAATTGAGGTCCTCGGTGGTTCGGAAAAATTATGGTTTTCCGTATGTCCCTGGTTAGACGATAAAATATAAATTGTGCATGTCAAACCAATTTATAGTAATATCGTTAATTGTGATAACTTTATAAAGACTGATATATATTTTTTTTTAATATCATTAGAAATGTAAAATTGTTTTTCTTATATTTTTTAGTAATAAATTATAAAGTTATAAAATTCTAATTATGTAATTTAATTTTATAAAACTATTATATTCTAATTAAGTAAATTTCAGTAAATTTAATTACTTCAAATTCAAGGGTAAATTTTGTAGAATTGCAGATTGCTTGAGAATTAAAGGAACTTCTTTGATAAATACTTAAATTTAATATATTTTTTAATTTAATGCAAATTTAATTCTATTAAACAAAAAATATGATAAATGTTGTTATAAAAATTTTTTCTGTACTTTTACTGATTTTATTCAAAAGTTTTCTTATTTAAAAAATTTACTTCCTTTGAAAAAAAAAATAACATTTCGAAATGATGTAACAGGAAGTGTAATTTTAATTTTGCTTAATTAATTATACATTTTTTAATTTACATTTTAAATTAATCACTATGCTAAACTTAATTTTAGTTACTTTTTTAAAATTAAAATATAAATATAGTTAAAATTTCATGTTACTTCCTTAATATTTATTTATTTATAAATAAATTATTTAAAAAATTAATGTTAATTGAAAATTTAGAAAAAAGTTTTTAATTATACTTGAATAGAAATTGAAATTTTCAGTACATAATACCATTGCTTTAAAATCTTAATACAAAATCTTATAAAAAAAACTTAATTGTATACTTATCACCCCACTAAATTTTGAATGTAATAATTTTAATTTTCTTTATTTAATACTTTAACATTTCTTATCTCAAAGTTCACCATATACATACCGGCAATCGAAGACATCCTTTGGAAATAGACAAATTAAACAAGCAATTTAATTTAATTGAATAAACAATTAATTTAATATTTGTATTTAAGATCTCATGCATTTAATTGATTGTTTTTTTTTTGTATACACGCAGTTAGCCAATACAATAAATTGATTCATACTGAAATTTCCAAAGAAGAAATATTTAATTAGAAGAAGCTTCATATATGCATTAGCAATACTGTAATTTGCTTGCCATTTGAAATTATCAGTATAGCTTATTTTAATTTTATTTCTATATCAATTCTTTTTTCTTATATATTTTCCTGAAAAATCATTATCTCATTTGAATATTTATATGCAAGTATAAATACTCATTCTATCATTTTTAACAGTAGCACTTTTCTGGATTCTGTTTTTGACAATATACATATTTCAAATTTAATTTCTGGTTAACCATTTATCTCTTTTGATTCTTCTAATAAATGAGATAATTTTTGTTAATCATATTAATTTGTGTCAATCTGACTCAAATTTTCATTATTCCAATCATCTTTTCCCAACTTAATTTCCATTTCATATTCATCAGTTATAGTAAAGAATTTATATTTCTGGGGGTATAAATACTTTAACATACCTATCTTACCATGTAAGATAATTTTAGGTACAAATACACAAAATTAATGTTCATAAATACGATAAAATATTTCACCCATCCAAAACTTCTTACGACAATAACATTGTCTAGTTTAGTATATTTCAAATCTCTCCAACTGCAATGGAATATTCGATATGATTTGATTACTTAATGTAAGCGATTAATCACTAAGGAAATAGCGCGGGAATTCGAAAACCCTTTGAAAACTAAATGGTACATAGAAAAGTTTGTAAGAAGAACATTTTTAAGAAGGTTTGTTTTTAAGCAGATTCTTTTAAATTTAGAATTAGAATTAAATATCTAAAAAGAAATTTAAATAAATATTCAAATTGTAGTAAATGCTAGAAATTTTTTATTGCAACCACAAAGCCAAAATTCATTAAATTATTTTCAGTATTTATTTCTCTCTCGTTAATTTATGTTTACGCATATTTTTACTAATGAAAACCTAATGAAATAAAGATAAATTTTAGGCATTTGTTTTAACATCAAAAAACAATAAATTATAAAAAAAAACAAAGAGAAATTAACATTGAAAGAAGGTGATAAAATACTATTATCTGTAACATTAATTAAGTTTTATTTATAAATTCGCAAGAGTTACATTTCATCATATTTCATTGTAATAAATTATTCGCCATTATGAAGTTCTAACGAGAGCTGAAAAGATTTGTTATTTCACTTTAAAAGAACGTTTTTAATTGGTTAACGTGTATTTAGTAAAAAAAAAGAATAAGTTTTTTTAATCTTTGGGATTTAAGCAATTGGATTCAATAATCTAAATAAAATGAAATATTTAATTAATAAAGAAAATAAATACCAATTTTTTATACTATATAAATAATACATATATTAAAGTTTTATAAACAAAACAATTCAACTATTTTCACGTAGATTTGAACTAACTGTGAGCAAAGTTTAAGCTGAACTATATAGTTAAAACTGAGAGCTCGATACAAATAAGATCCAATTTCCTTATCTGCTTGATTCATTGTAATATTAATTCTAAAGTTTAATACAAGCTTCTTCTCACTAGATTTATAAATAAATTTTTTAAAAATATATATATCCTTAAAATTTAAATATATTTTTTTCTCAATATTATAAAAAATATTCATTACCAAAAATTTAATTAGAGCATGTAAATCATCCATAAGTTGTTGTTTAAAATTTTTAACACAAAGCCTAATTTTGAAAGACAAAGGTCTAAAAATATTCGTGCTATGCAATGGAGAGTCTCTCTATAAGAAGAAAATAAAACCATATCAAAATTGAAATAAATGGAATCAATGTAAAACATTGTGTGTGTGTGAAAAATAAGCAAAGCAGTACGATGAGAAAAATATATATTAAATACAGAAGAATTTGTCTTTCGTGTTAGTCAGAAAAGGGTGTCTTATTTGCATAGTTCACCATCTCCCTCCTGATGAAGACGTGGTCCCTATACCTTTTCCTTATTTATATTTTTATTACATTGTTTTTCCTCATTTTGTCTTATTGATATTAAATTGTATAGTTTCTTTCTGTTTTATCTTGATCTTCTAAATACATCTTACTTAATTTATATCGGTATTTTTTTCAATGGCAGCTTTTACGCTGGTTTCATTACCTATAATATTTGTTTGATATTGTATTTGCTTTTTCTATACATTGTATTTACTGCTTTAATTATTTATATATATATATAATATAAATCCTGTTTTTTCCAATTTATAGGTATTTTTACTCTACCAAAAATGTATTGCTTTAATTATATATATATATAATATAAATCCTGTTTTTTTCAATTTATAGGTATTTTTACTCTACCAAAAAGTTTCTAATCTTTATTGTTAATTTTCAAAACACTATCCTGATCAATACATAGGCCTACATCACCTCAAATAGTTTGTAAGCCACTGTTGATTTTTTTCTGACAAATAATACATTGTCTTTTTTACCCTATCAGCTCACCAGTGGATACCGCTCAGGGGGTTTACTTTCTTTAAGTAAACACGGGTGTCACAATCCCGAGGTACCCCAGTGATCTTTCTTCTTTTTTTCCTCTGTTCTCTCCTCTTCTGCTTTTTCTTCCTTTTCTCCCTCAATGTGATTGCCTCTGATGAGGTTGAGGGCTCCCCTTGAGTAGCTGTCGCGCTCTGTTGCTATTAGCTTCTCTTGGGGACTAAATCACCAACGTTGTTTACAGAGCTTGGAGACCCGTGTCCCTGGAAAGGAGGGTTCTGGTAATTGAGGCCCCCAGAGACCAACACATTACTTTGGTCTCTGCTTCAGGTAAACGGGAGGTGTGTTGTGGTCCTCAGCACATCACTCAGCTTTATGGATCAAACGATCAATGCATCTGCTGGATGACTCGTTAAGGGTGGGGGCCATCACAGGGATGTACTGTGAGCGCATAGGACTTGGCTAGCACTGGTGCAACTGGTCTGCATCCCCTTGTTGGACTCGGTAGTGGGGGGTGCGGTTATGTCCCGAAATTTTAAAAAAAAAATTTATGGAGAATAAAAATTTTTCTTTTCTCCCTCCGGAGCATCTTCTGGATAATAACAATGTGAAATTTTTTATCATATCAAGAAAAGAGGGAAATTTTGAAACTATTCCCCTTTTCTAATCCATAAAGGAATATCTGGTACAGTAGGGGAAGTACGGAATATTAAAAAGCTGCGATCTGGTGAACTACTTGTTGAGGTTGCACCAGCTACTCAGTCATCTACCATCTCTAATATGAGACTTTTGGCGAGTATTGAGGATAATTTTTCTCAGGGAGTGATCTCAACAAGGGATTTGTTGAATACGCCTACGGAAGAGATCCTAGAAAATAAAAAGGATCAGAAGGTCTGCGGCGTTAAGCACATAACCGTCAGAAGGGAAGGGCAGTATATTGCAAAACATCTCATTCTGACGTATGCCACGCCAGACGTTCCAGAAAAAGTCAAAGTTGAATATATGCATCTACACGTAAGGCCGTATATTCCTAATCCCTTACTTTGCTTCCAATGCGAACATTTTGGACATTCTAAAAACTCGTGCAGGGCCAAACAAACTTGCGCTCGTTGCTCAGTTGTTGGCCACGAGAGTAGTAACTGTACTGCAAAGGAGGCGTGTGTCAACTGCAAAGGTGACCACCCCTCCTACTCTCGAAATTGTCCAATATGGGTTCTGGAAAAGGAGATCACTACTCTGAAGATAACAAACAAAATTTCGTACCCTAAAGCTAGACGTATTGTCACATCTCGTACGCCAAAGTCTGGAGTAAGCTATTCAGCCGTGGCCAGAAAAGTTACCCGATCCAGTAATACTCAAACAGATTTCGGTACAATTCCCCTTGTTAGATTACCCATTACACAAACAGAAAAGACAAATTCAAAAATATCTCCCATTTCTAAAAAGGCTCCTACATATAAATCTAAATCTGCCAAGGATTGCAAATTAAAATTTGCAAAAGAGAGCTTTACTAGGTCCTCAATATCCGCCCGCAAAGCCTTATCCCTGGAAGCTGATGCAGTATTTCTACTTTCCTCGGATGATGATATGTCATTCGTGGAACGGATAGATGAATTGCCTTCCAGCTCTAGATCAGGAGCTTCTAGAACTAAGCAATAACTTCCTTTGTTACTTGGAACTGCCATGGTTTGCGCTCACATCTTGATGACATCAAGTTTATTACATCAGCTAAATAACCCCGCATGTATAGCACTTCATGAAACCTTCCTGAAATCTTCTAATAGTGCTTACATGCGTGGGTTTAATTGCTTTAGGAAAGACTGTGGTGACAATGGTGCAGTGTCTGGAGGAGTATGCATATTTACATCCAATGATATTCCCAGCACTGTTCAACCATTAAATACTACTCTACAGGCTGTGACTGTGCGAATCCACACAACTTGCTTGATTACAGTCTGTAGTTTATATTTACCACCACATGATGTCATCCGCCAAGAAGAACTTGATAAATTAGTTGATCAGGTGCCTAAACCTTGTTTGTTAATAGGTGATTTTAACGGACATAATACTCTGTGGGGAAGTGATGATACTATTTCTCGCGGTCATCATATAGAGCAATTTATTTCTGATAATTGCCTCTGTTTGATCAATACCGACGAGAACACATATTTCCACATACTAACAAGAATATTTCATTCTCTCGATCTCGCCATTTGTTCACCCTCACTTCTGCCATTATTAAATTTAACAGTAGGAAATGATCTGCACAATAGCAATCATTTTCCTCTTGTCATCTCCCAGATTGGAGGTAGTAATGTGCGACAATGCTTACCTACTTACGAGTACAGTTGAGCAAATTTGACATTATTTACACAATTGGCAGTCGTTGATGATAGAATGGTTACGATCGAGGATATTGATAATGCCGTATATAAAGTCATTGAAACAATTATAGGTGCAGCTGATACTACAATACCTAAAAGTTCTTCTACACTAAAAAGGGGCTGCAAACCATGGTGGAACAAGGAACGTGAACAAACTTATAAAAAACAAAGGAAGTTATGGGGGTTATTTCGGAGATGCCTCACAACGGAGAATCTTATTGCCTTTAAGAGAGCAAAAGCATTAGCTTGCAGAGCTCGTCGTCGAAGTCAGAAGGAATCCTGGTTTCGCTATGTCTCTTCCACAACATCTTCCACATCCAATAAGCAGTTATGAAGAAAAGTAAAAGCAGCCAATGCTTTTTACACGGAATTCTCAATTCCCCTATTGAAAACCGGAGCTGCTATATACTATTCTCCCATAGATATTGCTAACGTCTTTGGTCAAACATTTGATAGCGTCTGAAGCTCCATCTCTTATAAGATTTCGTTTTTAAGGACAAAGAGTCGAGCTGAGTGAACATCAATTCGTTTCAACCAAAGACAAGCTTTTTCTTACAACTGCGAATTTCGGATGTTGGAATTGAAGTGAGCATTACAGCAGGCTAACAATACCAGCACAGGACCTGACGGAATCAGCTATCAAATGCTTGGACATTTAAGTCCAGATTCTCTGTTTTTTATCTTTAAAACAGATATTTTAACTATGTATGATTTGGTGAAGAGTCACTCCAGAGAAACATTTTTGCCTTTTTGAAAGCAATTGATTTTATTCATTTTATTTAATTTTTACTGTTTACATTTCATAAATTATTGTAATTTTAATTAAAATTTATACATATTTATTTTTGTATTTAAGATTTTTTATTGTTGAGCTTGGGTTTCACATCTTTAAAATTTAAATTTTGGTGCAGTTTGTCCTTTTTTGACCTTGCGCCACAAAATCCAACCAACCTGGCCAGTGGATATCTACCACACGAATTCGCTTACGTTAAAAATGCTGATTTGTATTATATTCTAAATGTAAAAGTGAAGAAATTAAATTCATCCATAAAAACGCTTAACTGGTTTTTCCTCAGACTTTTTATGTTAATTAAATGTACTTAATTTTTTAATAGTTTGAAGTAATGAGAAGAATCTTATTCTAATATATTTGATTCGTCTTGGCAACATCAGTTTACTCACATTACAAAACAAGTTCTTTCTGATCCACGATGAGCCGTACATCCGCTTTTCCCCAAACCATTTCAAAGTATTGTCGTCTTGATGATTGATTTACTATGGGAAGGTCAATTGACATTGTCAATTGTCCTTCCATCAATTAACATTAGTATTTAACATAATTTTCTTATCACACTGAACATAAAGTTATTTTTCTTATAATTTCAGAATTCCCTGCCTGGAAATTTAATAAAATTATAAATAATTTTTAGTTTTGTAAATTTAAAAATTGCAAGAAAATGTGTTAACAATCTTTGTCCTGAATCTGCTAATGTTTGTAAATTTCCTTTCAATTATGCATGACTGTTATAAACATTTTTCTATATTGTACTTATTCACAATGAAAAATTATTTTCTTATACTTTAATTTTATACTTGATACACTGAATATATGTGACATAATTGAAAAAGTTAAAATATAAGAAATCATTAACATTTTAGATGTTCAAAATATTTAATTTTTATGTATTAATATAATGTTTATTATTTAAAAATGCATTTATAAAATGACAAATATTTGTGCAATACCAAATCATTCCCAGAATACATTTTTATGCAACAATATTTTAATTGATTTGTATAAAATTGAATGTAAATTTACAATTGAATCTAGGCGATGCAATAGGAAGATGAAATGAATCCATAAATGCTTAGTAAATTCATTTAAATTTTAAAAATGAATAAAGCTATTGATTCAACTAGTGGATAGCTTAATAAGATTAGAATTTTCTTAAGGGAATATTCATTGAAATAGTCAAAGAAATTATTCCTGCTCAAATAATTATATATGGCCGTATTAAATGAAGTAAATTTCAAAGTTAAGTTTTAAAAATAATCTCTATAAAAGTACTTCTCTTTGAAGTAACGACTAAAAATTTCTGAAAAAATAGGAACAAAACTACAAGGTGAATGATAATTTTTTTCTTTATTTAATTCCCTTATATTTCAGATTTTTTATAAATATTTTTAAATATTTCATTCACACGGAAACTCAATACATACTGCTTCCTCACTACACTGCATTATCATTACACCAAAATATTCCTTTAATGAAATAATTATATATTTGTATTTAAAGAGAAAACTTGTAAACATAATTTAAAAATAACTGGTTTGTTAGTCACTCTACTGGTAGATTTTTAAAAGACTGGCTAAATTTAAGGGAATCCACGATTAAAATTGGATACCAAGCAAATACAAAATATATAAGTCTAAGAAGGGACTATGTACTACCAACTATAGCCTCAATCATTCTTCATGCAGCTACTAGTTTTGCAAAAAACTTGGAAAAACAAAATAAAAAGAATTACAAGATATTTTTAAGAAGATAATGAAATAATTTACTATAAGTAAGAGCTATTAACCATATTTAAAAAGAGTAAATTCAACTAATGTATCTTTATCAGAGAAACGCGCTGCAAATATTTTTTGAATAGGGTTTAAAAACTTTCAAAATAATTCATCATTTATGAATACAAAATATAAATTTTTACTCGAAACATTAAAGAACATGATTAAAACTAGGTAACATTTAAATTTAGTTGTGTTAATTTTAATTAATAATAGCAAAATATTAATCATATAATGCTTTCTTTTTTTTAAATAAACTTGCTGATAAAAATTGTCAGCCCTGAATGCTCAAACTGTTCAAATAATTATTTTACTTTTTATAAACATATTAAGAAAAGATCTAAAAGGGGAAGATTTAATAGATTAATTGAAATTTTCCTTTCTAACATCTATTAGTAGTCTCTCTGCAAAATAGATCATTTATTAACGATAATGTTGTACACATAAAGAAACAAGTGAAATAAAATTTCCTAAGCTCTGTTTTTAAAAACAAAATATAGCTCTTGAAATGTAGTTAAAAAAATTTAAATAGCATTTTTTTTCATTTTTGAAATTCTTAAATTTTTAGTATTTATATTTTAAGCTGTTTTTTAAGAATTTTCTATGCAAAATTCTACCTTGCTTAATATTGTAAATAAATATAGATTATAATTTTCACAATATTCTATAAATTTAGAATTCCTACAGTCTTATAAAATAGTTTGATAAGCAAATTTTATTGTTATGTTGTTTTTCATGGATCAATACTCATAGCTACTCGATAAAATATTTGAGCATTTTTACTTAATCATTACTGTTTACATGTTATTTATGTAGTAAGAAGTTAATGATCAAAGATTTGAGAGAGAGAGAGAGTATTAAAGAATGATGTGTGTGTAAAAATTATCATATTTAGTATAAGTCTTTGACAATTCTACTTCAAACAGTTTCTCATATGCCTGAGAAGGGAAATCGTTAAGAAAGATAATTTATTAATCATGAGACTAACTGTTTAATTAAGGATATATATTTACATTTATATATTTATATATATAGTTTCGGATATGAAGGAAGGGCTACTGTTTATTTATGTATTAATTAAAAAAAAAAAAAAAAAACGTATTACTTCAATCTTACAAACGATTCCTTTCTTCTTGCATATTTTCAAATCAAATTAATCTGAAAATATTTTAGATTTAAGAGTTGATTAATTAGTTGTTGAATTTGCTTTCAGGTGAGTTTAAGATTATTGCAAATATTATATATACATTTTAATTCATTAAATAGATGGGTGGGACCTGGGTTTGAATCATGGCTCGGGCATGGATGTACTCTCTCTCTCTCTCTTTCTTGTCTTTGTTTTTTCTTTGTGTGTGTGAATGGTTGCCTACCTTATAAACAGGTACCTATGGCATGTGTGTACCGAGGAAGTCGGACTACACACCAAATATGGTTCAGTTGGAAAAGTGGAGCGGCGCACCCCAAATTGCCAGCCTGGCTGGCACACGACAACAACAACAACAACAATTCATTAAATACTACATTCCAGTAAATTTTTTAAAAAAAATGTTGAAATTCCATGAGATTAGTTTATTAACTTTAAAGTTGAACTGACTGGTTTTATATCGAAAATATCTATATAAATAATAGAATCTTCAATATTTATGAATAAATCTAAAAATTCAGTGCTATTATTAGAAATGATGGTTTTAATTAGACAAAGCTCGTTTCAAAATTTTTAGTTTTATTTGAAAAAATTTTCGAATTGGAATCTTCATTTTCTGAAAATTATAATTGGTTGCCTTGCAAAATTTTTATTATCAAACTAACTGACAGTGATTGTAAATTTTGGTATTGGATGATACACATTCCAATGGGCAGCACTTAAAGATTTTATTTCATGATCATTTAAATACAGATATAATGAAACTTAAAATAAAAAAATATTGAATTTTATTATTTTCTTATAAACTTGCTAAATATACAGACTTTGATAACATTCATTTCAATAGTTTTATTAATGATTTGTTTTATATTTTTCCTATGAAGGTTGCTGTTGTCAAACCTACATTATCCTACGATATTCCGTTTGGACGTAAAATATTTAATGATATAATCATTTTTGTAAAATTACTGTCGTCTCCAGAAAACTTTCTAAATGTACATGCATTAATATTACATTTATAAACTCCGCTTTTGGACATGGAGCAGTTTGTCCTTACTTGGACCTTACTCCATTAAAACCAACCAACCAACCGCTTTTGGACATATCATTACACGTGACTTAACATCGTCAGAATTAAAAATTTTACTTCTGATTATAATTTAACATTTCCAGGTACTAGATTTATCCCATTAAAATCTGCTATTAAAATTTTTAAGCACAAAATTATTATTATTAAAGCTATTGATGAAGCTTCTAATAACTAAGCATATTTTTACAAAAAATAGTATTTAGATTTAATTAAATTTTTAATTCTAATACCTACAAACTCTTAAATTCTATAAATAATATAATTAATAAAAAATTCCTCGATTTTTAAAAACTTTTAAATATAAGAAATTTTAAATTACAATTTCCTTATTTAACAGAAATTCCTAAATTTCATAAATTTCCCATTAAATCCAGATATATTACTAGTGGTACTAAATCATATGTGAATAAACCAGGTATAATTTTTGCCAAATATTTAAATATAATTCTAGAACATATTGTTAAATCGAAAGCTACTTGGGTTATAGATAATAGACCAGTTTTAGACATTTTGTCAAGTAATTTTATTTATTATATTAGTTCCTTTGATTTCAAAGATCTTTTTCAAGTATACTCATTAACAAATTAAATGATGCATGATTTTTTTTTTTATTTTCACTAGTCTGTTAGTTCCAAAATCGAATCCCGGTTTAGGCATGGACGTTTCCTTTTTTTCTCTCTGTGTTTCCTTGTCCTTTCATCTAAGATGCTTAAGGAATGAGGCCCAACCTATAAACGGGTTTGTGATGGTGTGATGAGGGTAATGCTATTCACCTCTGTGACTTGGTTCACAAGTGCCCACCGGGTAACGCTAAGCAGTTTCCGGTCTTGTTATGGCGAAGGGTTGGTCACCAAGTGCCCGCCGTTGGGAAAAAATCATTTTCAGGTTTACAAAAATTTATTGAATATTAATTTTGATTACTGGAATAACTTTATTAAACTTTGTATTTACAATAACTATATTTATAACAAAAATGTTTTTATTCATAATTGTGGCAATAAGGATGAAAATAAGTTTTCAGTTTTTCGAGTATATTTGACAATTTATTTTTTACATTATTTTGCTTTATTTTTCAATATCCTTTTGAGTTTAGATATACAGATGGCTTTATTATTTTAATGATGCAAACTTTAGTGATATTTCAAATTCAATTTATACAAAAGAGCTCTTTCTAATTAAAACCAATATTTCTAACAATAAAACTGGATTTTTAAATTTATTCATAAATATTGAAAACTCTACTACCTATATAGATAACTTCAATAAAACCAGTCAATTCAATTGTATAGTTAATAAACTAATCTACTAGAATTTCAACATTTCATTAAAAATTTACAGAAATTTAGTATTTAATGAATTAAAACGCATATTATAATATATTTATAAATTCACCAGAAACCAAGTTAAATGTGTGATTAGTAAATGAACTTAAGCCAAATCGTTTTCCTGTTAATTTTATTTTAAAATATGTAGGAAGCAGGGAATTGCTTGCAAAAGATTGAAGTAATGTGTGCGTAGTTTATATAACTTCAGAAAGGCCATTCAAGCATTGAAATTCTTACAAGAATTCCGAAAAAAAATCCTACTTTCACTTTAATTATACTTAGTTTTTTAATCCATATTTAACTTCATGAACCACTTTAACTTTTTAATTTAACTAATAATTTTTCAAATTACAATTGGCAAATTTATTTTTCTGAATTTAATGGATGGGATTTGATTTGTTAAAACCTATATATTTTTTCAATGTATTGCTTTGCTTATATATTTAATGTATTAATTTGATTCTACTTATTTTAATTCCAATGTATTTCATTTTAATACACTCTTCGGGGGAACTACGCGAAGATTTTTAGACATTTCTCTTTCATGCATGTCAGATAAGAGTGTTTTATTAGCATAGTTTACCATCTCCTTCCTGGTGAAGACGTGGTCTCAATGTCTTTCTCTCAGTTTAGATTTTTATTATAGTTTTTTCTTGATATTGTGTTATTCGTATTAAATTATATAGTTTCTCTTGTCTTTGATTTTTATCGCTCCTCAAGTTATCTTATATTATAGTTTAGTTTACTTTGTTTTGTGGTATATTAATATGGTTGTATTAACTCTCTTTTTTATGATGTCACCATTTCAGTGATTATCATGCCAAAAGAATTCTTAAAAAATAAAGCCAAATCAACAGTTGTATATATGTGGTAAATAATATGTACACAACTCTTTCATTTAACAGTTCGTTTTTCTGACACCTGCTTTAAGTTTTGGCATTTGTTATGGCTTGAAGTTCTTTCTAAAATGTAAGTTAGATTTGTACCGAGCTGACAGCTAAATGGTTATCACTCTGGCTTTCTGTTCAACAGTTCTTGAGTTCAATTCTTACCTTGTACAGGGTTATTTGTGGTGCTTAAGATTTATTTTAAGGCATGGATCCTGATTTCTTATAATTCGGTTCTACAGTTCGTAGGTTCAAACGCAATCTCGGGTTTGGATGTTTCTAGTGGTTTGAAATCTTTTTTAAACGTAGGTCTCGGTTTAATCATCCTCCAGAGATCGTTAAGGATCCTTGATTGTAGACCTCTCAGATCTTTGAGCAGCGACAAACGAATTAATTCTGATTGAATTAGTCCTCATGTAAAGATTGCCGAAAGCCAATCAATCAAGTAACCCACCAAGTTAATAATTAAATGAAAAGTCACTTACCTTCAGTTGAATAGCTTGTGTTCAAGTCTCATCTTGAGAGTTGAGTCTACGAAATGTTTCCATTTTTATTTTTTCCAATGAAACTCTTAATTATTAAACCATCTCATAATTTTGAACCACGTTCAAATGATGAGGTTAAGATCTAAATTGGCATCTTTACATTTCATCAGTACAATATTTCTTTATAATTTTCATTGTACACAATAATCAAAGAAATACAGCTCAACGACACTAGAATCTACTAAGGATTTTACATTCATTGCCTCCATGCACGATTTTCAATTGGTAAGGTATTGAATTCTTTACCTTCCCTTACATGAGAGCAACGCTTTCTTAATCAGACTACCTTTGATAAGTTTTGGTCTACCTTTGATAAGTTTATGTAAATAGGATTACAAATAAACTTTGGTGAATCAGCTTAGAATTATGCTTACTAAGAAATCGCCAATAGCAAATGATGTTGCATCTATCAAATAGATAAATCTTTTGTCGCTTGCCTATACATAAACGGCCATACAAACTGGCACATCAAAAGTAAAATACTTTAAAATATAAGTTTGTTTTCAAGTGAAATGGCATTAGCTAAGTCAAGATATCAATAAAAAAGGAACTTGAGAAATATCTGTTAAATTTACCGAACTGATAGTAGAATGGTTTTCGCTCAGGAATTTAATTCTTTAGTTCAGGGATTTAATTCTAATCTTGAATTTAGATGTTTAATGGATCTGTAAAAAGGAAGTGAGTGTCTAGAAGCAATCTTCAAAACCTAGAAAGTTCTAAACTTTCAACGTGAGGATCGAAGTCAAAATAGCTCTCGTGTACAAAAAGTGAAAGTAGGAGTGCGAAAAACAAGCTAAATATACCAGGCTTAAATTTATGATGAACATTATGAATACGATTAAGTATAATATTGCTCAGTGTTCAGTATTCTGGTGCATATTTCAATATTTTAGGAATTTGAGATAGAAAGATTTCATGTTAAGATTATTGTGAATCTATCAATAAGGATGCATATTTTTGGTATATTTGCTTTTTAAATGAGTAAATTTTCTGTTCAACAAATTTTGTAAAGCTATACTTTTCCTTCCCAACTTATGCAAATAAACACTTTGATGTATACGCTGAAGTTAATTTGAGCAATCTAAATGGGCCAAATTTACACTCGAGGAAATTAGAATGGGGTTGTATTTTTTATGCTGCTGCAATTTTGATGCTTGAATATAATCAAAAATTGAAAATAACAATGTGAAGGCAAAGCAAAAAAATTATTTCATTGATATTTATCATTTACATAAGATTGTAAGCCACAATGTGTTTATTTATAAGGTCATTGTTTCCCTTTTTTTATAGTTCAAGATTCATCCAAGTGTTGGAACCTTGGAAGGATAACCGTACCTGTACAGTACATAAGTCCTTTTGTGATTATAGAAAATATTGAGAAAATTAATATATCTTTTAATTTCCAAAATATGTTTTCTTAAACTTTATACAGGTTTTTTCAAACAATTCCTTTTTAAAGGGTTAGTTTAAAAACATAAGAAAGTGTCTATTAATATAATGTTTAAAAATTCTAATAATTTTATGTCATTTCAGCCTTCCCCAATGTCTATTAAAAACATAGAGCAAGAACCTCTAACAGAAAAATTGCAAGAAACTTCGGAAAACTTAATAAAAACGACACCATGTAAGTATTAATTCAAAAATGTATTCACTACTGATGTCATTTAAAACCATACTCTTATCTAAGATTTGAACATTGAAATTAATTTATTTAATTCCATTCAAATGAGCTTAATTCAAACAAATATTACAAAATAGCTTTCCTATTTTTTAAAATAACTTTCGAGCCGAAACTCAAAATATTTCGTAATTATTTTTGACAGAAATATGTGTATTTTTTTCAAATCATATAACTATTTACTTTAAATATGCCCTTCTTAGAAAAGTCTTGCCTTCTAAGAAAGCGTTTAAAAATATGAAACTCTATGTGAATCAAAATTGAAACTTAGAATCATTTTTGTTGGCTAAGAGAAATTTTAAAAACTTTATATATAAAAATGTTTGGATTTGCTTTTTAAATATACGATAGTTACATGAGCTATGTTTTTTAAAAAAAATACTTAAGTTTAGAATTGTTAAAATAAGAAGTAGAATTAAATGTTTATTGTAAAAAAACAATTATATTTAAAAAAATTTATTTTTTGAAGCTTGTAGCCTCAAAGCCAAAACAAATTTTAGGGTAAAATTATATATTTTTTTAGCTCAAGTACCAGGTTTAGTTGAAAGTCCAGTTGTAAAAGCTAAAAACTCTGATACCGTCTCGAGTGTCTTGAATTCTGATAAGTTTATGCCTGTTCCAGACTGCAAGGTGTATGAAGAAAGGATGGATAAAAAATCAGTTCAAAAAGCAATCTGCTCCAATGACGATGTTTCGAGACCGTTGATTCCTAAGAAAACAAGAGTAGTAAAATCTCCAAATCAAAAAAACTTAATGCCAACGAATAATGATTGGAATGGTAATGGATTTCTTGGAAAATGGCATCGCTTTTCTAGGACTGTAACTGCTCCATCTAGTAAGTATTCTTGAAACATTTCTAATAGTTAACGTCTATATTTTTCGAAATTAGTTGAATTTCGTTAAAAATATAATAAACCCCTTAATTACGTTGTTTAAGTAATTGTAATATGCATTTTTTATAGTAAAATTATTGTAAATATTATGCTAATAATGAGAAATTAACATTTGCAATTGCGAAATATAGTGCTAATAAAATAAAATTTTAAAACTGTTCTTTACATAAATTTTTAGAGAGTTAATTTTTTTAAAAAAAATTGTTAAATTCATCACTAACCGTTTTTTGTCATTAATATCTTTTGTAAGAATAATTTAACTTTTAAAATATAGAATATAATGAGTTTTAATGTGTCTATCTTTAAGTGTAAAATCGTACATGAAAATATGCTTATTTAAAAAATTTTAAGAGTAAAATACAACACGATTTCAAGAAATTTTATTTTTTTGTTAAATATTTATCTGTAAAATAGGACTAATTAATCAGTAAACTTCTTTTTCTTTTTTTACAATGATAAAATTTAAAATTATGTATTAAATTGAAAAATGAATTTTTTCTTGCTGTTTATACATATTCTCTTCTATGTGATAAAATTAAACATTAGTTTATATATAATGAAATGTAATTGCTATTCTTTGTGTATAAAGAGCTTTGAATTTCAAGTTAATAACAGATGATTTTCACAAATCACGCTTTAAAAAGAATTACTTATTACAAAGATACCGAGAAATTTAAAATATATCTTAATGATGAATTCTTCAGCCATTATATAGCCGTCTGATCTCCCTAAAATCAGCTCTAAAAATGAGGCTTCTACGATAAAACAGTAGATTCCATAGTTTTTTGAAACTGTCAAAGCTATCGACGTAGACAAGATATTAAAAATAATATCTCAAACTATCATCCACCTAGCCTACATTTTGTTTCAAAAACCTTTTTGAAGCAATTCCATACTAGTAAATCACGTCGATATAGTGGCTACAAGAAAGACAATAATGCTGATATTAACGTTTCTGGTGGTGATTGCATATATATACTTCTCGTGATTTTTCTAGTCTTTATGCTCATTATGTACACCACTGCAAGCAGAAGCTATAAGAATAAACCTCACACCATTATTTATAATCTACAGTATTTACCAATCACCACATACCATAAAATTAGAGGTACTTAACAATTTAGTAAATAAATATGATTAATCTTTCATTTTCCTGTCTGATTTTAATGGTCATCGCATTTTGGTAAGGAATAAAGATACAAATTCTCATTGACTTGCTTAAATAATGAAAAAACTTATTTTCATAAACCAACTAAAGCATTTCATTCTCCGAGCTTGGCAATTCATCCCCATCGGTTTTGTCTTTGTTAAATTTTATAAAAAGTGTTTCTACAACATTGAATTCTTTCCTCTTATTACTCATGATGATTGTAATCAGTCGTTTCATTGATCTACTTTTTTACATCAACGGGTTGACTGGAATATCTTCTTACAATTTGCAGTAATTTCTGAATTGATGCTCAAGACAAGTTCAGTGGAGGAAGCTGTTAAAGGTTGCACTTCTGCTCTAATAAATGCAACTAACATTGCTAATCCTAAGAGTTCCCTTCTCGTCATCGATTATATAAACAATGGTGGAATGAAGATTCGATTTGACAATAAAAACGAAAACAAATTAGGGCATTTTTCGGAAGTACTCTACCTCTTAGAACCTCGTAGCATTAAAAGAGCCAAGGCTATTGCTCGTAAAACCAAGCATTATTCTCAAAGGAAATCTTTAAAGACATACGTTTCCTCGAACATCTTCAACATCAAGCAAGAAGTTGTGGCGAAGAATTAAAGCAACTAGAGGTGTAAAT
Source organism: Latrodectus geometricus (assembly GCA_026290005.1). Classification (NCBI taxonomy): domain Eukaryota; kingdom Metazoa; phylum Arthropoda; class Arachnida; order Araneae; family Theridiidae; genus Latrodectus; species Latrodectus geometricus. The sequence continues at coordinate 575,962 of JAPDSC010068425.1, forward strand.
TGAGAATTTTCTATTCCCGCTATGTATACCGAGTCTACTTCATACTCCTCTCCTGTTGATATAGCTATAACGTTATTGCACAATCTTTTGCTAATGATTCTTGTGAGGAATAATATAGTTGCAATTCCCTTAAGACTAAATCTGTTGCTGAAAAAACCCCGATAAGTTTTCCGAGTGAAGAAACATATCCATACCATTGTAGCTTTAAAACGTTTGAATTGAAAAAAGCCATACTACAAGAACGTCACAAGTGCAATACGTGATTATATAAGTCATGATATGCTAACGCATCTTAATTTAGATTCATTGTCAAAATGAACAAACTTGTCTTAATTTGTGGAGAAAGAAGACTGATATTCCTATTTTAAACCTGATAAAAATTATTTAAAGCCTTTGAGCTACTGCCCAATAGCTTTTACAAGCTGCTTGAGTAAAACTTTTGAACGTTTGTTCAATGCCCGTCTAATATATTTTAGAGAAAAAATGAGTATACATCACATTTCCAAAGCCATTTCCTTAAAGAAGATCAACACTTGATAACATTGTGCATTTGGAAACAAAAATACGCGTAATGCTTTAGTTTAATGAAACAGTCTCGTTTCCATCTTATTTTTATTTAGAAAATCATCTTTTGAAAACACTTCATAATGTTTCGGACTTAACAAGGTTTCTTCAATATATGCTACTGAAGCTACGGTAATTTATCATGCATTAAAGATTTTAAGCAACCGTGTACATTTTGCGTATATACTGATAAAATGAGCGTATTGAAAGCATTAAAAAATTTAACATACATTATTACCTGTAATATCTCAAATTTTATCGTCCTGGAAACTTTACGAAACCGAGATTATGAAATAATTTTTTGTTGGGTACCTAGTCATGTAGGCATATATATGGGAATGATAAAGCAGATGAAAGAAACCCTTGCCAATTGTTACAACAAGCTGTACCTGTGTGTGATTTGAAAAATTTTTGTAAGATATTTATTCAATCCCAAAGTCATACTTTATGGAATTTACATACTACGAACAAATTACATTCCATTGCACCAAATATAATTAAAATTTCAGTTATGCCAAAAAGCAGATTTGATGTAAAACTCCCTCGCGTCTGCATATTGGAAACACTCGCTTTACTCATAAATACTTGTTTTTTAATGATCCGAAGCCCTTGTACTACATGCGGAATACTACATGCAATATGTCATACACTATTCTACACATTTTAATTTACTTCCCTAATTTTAATCAATAGTCTTGAATACTTTAACTATACCTTTTTAGCTTTACAAGGTCTTATTGAAGAAACTGCTCACCATAATATCTTTGCCTTTTTTCGTTCTATTAAATTCCTACATTGTATGTAGGGACTTTTGCCTTTAATATTTTATAAAATCTAAACTTTATTAAACATGTGCTTGGTGCAGTTTGTCCAAAGCAGGACATTGGTTGTGTGAATTTTAATGGCACAATCAATCAAACAGTATTTAATTTTAGTAAGGGATAACCTCCAAACCTTCTTTCAAAACTTTTTACATTTCCGTACTTTTTGTGTCAGTGTTATCTGATCACTTTGTCCAATTTGAAAGAGTTCCCCAGGTAATACTTTTAAAATTACATATTAGCAACATTTCTCATCAACTTTCATCAGCTGCACACCGCAGTTTATATGTTAATGATTTACAGATATGTCAATAGATAGAAAATACATATTGTAGATTATCGGTTGAAGACAACTGTTAAGCACTTTACAAATGTTTAAGTTATAAATGGACATGTCTTCAAGTAAAAGTTGATGTGCGCATTTTTGCAGGAAACCACCTTCTATATAGACTCTGATATTAACATTACCAATGTGTCAATTCTCATGGTTAATCAGTTACGATTTCTTGAAGTAATTTTTGACAGACTAACGTTCCTTCCACAAATTTTATATCTGCGGAAAAATTCCGAGTGATTCCTCGACATTCTCAAAGTTTTGTACAACACTTCTTGGGGAATTGATAACACATCATTGCTTCAAGTTCATCAAGTTCATATACTCTCACTAATTGATTATGGTTTTATTGTATATAAATCTGCAAGGTCATCTGTCTTATGTAGACTGGACACAGTTTACCATTCTGCTTATGGATATGTATAGGTGGATTTCATACACCATCAGAGCAAAGTTTATGTCACTTGTCATCAATTGCTTCTGAGTTTAAGGCACAACCACTGATTATAAATTATTATTTTAAAATCATGTCTGTGCCACATTAGCCTTTGCAGCAGGAGAAGAGTGCTCAAAAAGCAATGAGATTACCATGCTCGTAACCTTTTAACACTCTCCCTTTACTAATTCGAGTGGAATCATTTCTGGGTCTCTTTGAGTTACACGATGTATGGGTTTAATCATTGACTATTATAAAAATATTCCATGGAATATCTTTACAATAAACTATATTAATCCTTTTCTTTGCTATAAAAAAAACCAAGTACATAACCCAATTGTTCTTCAACTTTCTCACTCGTCACAGTCAGAATTCTTTATATATTTCTGTTTTTATGAATAGTTCCAAAAATCTTCATTATGTGGCTGTAGTGTATATTTTGAAAACGCATATAGTGATTACTTTAAGAAGGTTTGTTAAAGATATATTGTTGAAGCTATATATATATATACAGCAGTTTAACATACACTAAAACTTTTATAGTGATTATACAAACATCGCAAACTACTCTGCGTATATACTGATAACATTAGCGTCTTGGAAGCATTAAAAATTATTGACATACATCATCATTCCGTAATACCTCAAATTTTTACCATCTTGTAAACTTTACGGAACCAAAATTATTAGCTATCCAACAAAACATAGTTATTAGTGTAGATGGGAATGGCAAAGCAGAAGCAGCTAGAAATACATGTCCGAACTTACAACTAGCTGTATGTCTGTGATTTTAGCAATTCTTACAAAAAAATGTATCTGATCTCAATGGTAGGAGTTATGAAATTTTCAAACTATGAACAAATTAGATTGCAGCATTCCAACTATAATTCCATTGTTAGTTTTGCCTTTACCCAGATCTGATGCAAAACTGTGTTTCAGGCACACTCTTTTTATTTCCATGTACATGTTTTTAAGCTTTCCTAACTCTTACTTTGGTACATGCAATGAGCCGTACTCTGCTTAGCATATTTTAATTGACTGCCCTGATTTTAATCACACACATTATCGTATCGCATATTTTAATACTACATTTTTAACGTTACTAGACCTTATTGGAAAGACTACCCTCAAACCGTAATATATTTTCATTTTTACTTTCTATTAATTTACTTCATTGTATCTAGTGATCTTGCTAGTAATACTTTTAATCTTATATTGCATAACAATATTCTGAGTTTTACTTGGTACAGTTTGTTCTAGGCAGGATCTAGATCTATTAAATTTTACACAATCAGTCAACCGAATGCTAACAGTTTGCTTACTTCAATATTTCCTTCACTGAGCTAGCAGTCAAATGGTTATCACTTTGGCCTTCGAGTCAAAAGATCGGGAGTTCAATTCCCAACTGGGACGTGAGTGTTCGTAGGGGTTTCCATTTGTGTCCCTTATGCAAATGTCAAAAATTCTATTAAATGTTTTTAATCTATAGCAAGATTTGTTGTCCATACAAGTCCCTCATAAACTTTTTATAATTCATTTAATATCACTTCATATATAGTTTTACCAGTACAAAAGGCTGATTGACTCTCCTTCGCATTTGACACGTTTACTTAAAAAGTATTTATTTTTATCCGATGTGCCTGCCTGGTGTCATACATGTGACAAACTCTTCACGGTTTATCACACTATAATTTTTGTCTGATTTTTAATCTTCATGGTTTCACCTTTTTTAAGAGTAGAATTTTATCATTGTGGGATTCGGTTGGTGAACCTTACAATCCTAATCTTTTCTCATTTATATATGTAATTTTTTTTTGTTTCTTTTAGCTTTGATCAGAATTTTTAATATTTTGAATTTTTACTAATCCCTTAATGTTTATACTTCCTTATATATTTTTTACCTATTCACATTATACATTTCAATTACTTTAATTTCATTAGCTTCCACATATTTTTTTTACTGCCTTAAGGATTTACTCTTGAAGAAATGAATGATTATCTTACTTTTTTCACACAGCTTGTTTTCTTTTGTAAACATAGCTTTATTAAAACAATAAATCTTGACCTAATCTTTTGAGATACCATAAGTTATTTGCTATTTAAATTACAAATTAAAAAACAAGAAAATAGTATTCAAATGGTTCATAAAGTATGCAGCTTACTTTCGCATTAAATATGGCAAGAAAGGTAGTCGAATATTTAGCGCTCTTGTTTTCGGTTGAAAAGTTCGTGGGGGTTTAAGGCCCTCCTTGGGCTTTGATGTTCTTAGTAGTTTGGATTCCACTATAAATCATAGATCCCGGTCTAACTACATTTAGGTTTTGCTCAAGAATATCTTTAAAATTTAATTTTTGGCGCAGATTGTCCTTTTTTGACCTTGCGCCACAAATCCCGACCGACCGACCAACCAACCAACCCGGTCTAACTACCGTTTTTGTTCAAAAATTGAGCGTTGAGCGTCAAACAAAATCACATTGAAAGCGTACTTTGTGATGTAAATTTTTAGTGCTATCAAAAATTCTGTTCATCTGTTTTGGAGGGCAAAAATTGATGGTTAATAATTAAAAATCATAGCAGTGAAAAGCATTTAAATTTTATGTCTTTTAAGTATGAGAAATATATTTTTGATTGAGATATACTGACTGTATATTGTACACAATCAATATTTTTAAGAATACCTTTAATTATGAACCAAGCTAACTAAATATTTAATTTAATAATTAGTTGTTTTAATAATATAAGGTAATGGACTTTCACAACATTTCTAAATACACTTTAAACTGGTCCAGTTAGCCTTCAAGTGTTAAAAAAAATCATAAAGTAACCAATTTTTCGCATAATTACGATAAAGTTTCAATTAAGCAATGAATACAAAGGAAATATTGAGCATTATGGGTATGAATAAGCAACTATGCTTCCATTTGAATATTTACAACATACAAGTGACCAAAACAATCTATTAAAACAATTAAAACTATTAAAACAAACGTTACTGTTTTATCGAAGACTTCAAGTTTTTTAACAATTAAATTATCAATCATAGTAGTAAAAAAGATGATTAATAAGAGATAGTCAACATCTCTCTACCATGTAAACTTCCTTCAGTTGAAATCACTTTTAGAATATTACGAATTTTTGCGATATTCAAGTTTGATTAATTACTTTAATATAAAAAAAGCATTTAAAACTGTCTTTTACAAACCAGTTAAAATTTTTGATTCAACTCTATGATTACTTTTCTTTCAGAGTTAACAATATGATTTGTAATTTTTTATTTTAGAATTTTTATTGAATAGCTGAAAGCATTCATATATGAATTGAAGTCGAAAGAAAAAATTAAAAATATGTATTTCATTCAACCGGACCTTTGGCAAATATCTCTTAAATACTATGTAGATGATTTGAACAGTTTTCAATAAAAGTAATTGCTGCTGAAGAGATTTACCTTACTATGAAAAATGAAAAAGATAAGTCTACAAACTACTCGGACTTATTTTTGAGTTTCTTCTAAGCTAGAAGTTTTGATGCAACAAGAATGAAATTAGAAGTTTAGAAATACTTGGTGACAGTACACGAGGGAAACCAAAAAGCCAGATTGGAATATCCCCAATGCTTATAGAAAGTTTCGACAAAATGAAGTTTATTGAAAAGTATGACAGACAGGTGCGATGACCTATTTCATAGGAAGTGCATTAATCATTAATGCTATCACATTAGGTAGCCTTTTGATGGTTGGTTGGGTTTTATGGTGCAAAGGTAGCTTTTTGAGATTTAGAGTTCAGAATTTCTGACTTTTTCATTCTCAATAGAATGGAATCAATTTCTGACAGTGACAGTTAATGATTATGTGGCTTCCTCAGAAGACTACATTCTTCGTAGTATAAAGACCAGATTCGATTCTTAACCCTACTGGAGAACGATAGTAATTTCTTTCATACAAATCTTATACGAGCTTGTTATTTTTCGAAGTTTTCCTCTCTAAAGACACTATCTTATAAAGTAGTCTTAAAATTTAGATCAGACTTGGTGTTTGTAATGGTTCGGAATCCATTTTAAATTAGATTTTATTCAAATTATCTCTTGTGTGCAAGAGTTAACAATCGAGCGACAAATAAAATAACCAATCCTAAAATTTATCACATGATGAGTGTTCAGATCCCTTACAGCATTTCTCAGTTGTCATGTTAGATGCGGCTTGATGTCGTTGTATATCTTAGGAGCAGCTTGTCCTTATTTGTACCTAGCACTAAAACTGCAACCGACCAGCTATTGCATAACTAAACCATGCACTAAAATCACATGTATATTTAGATTGAGAATCCTGTTAAGGCCAATTAAATATGACAATATATTCTGAAATAAATAGCTTAGTTGAAGACAATTTTTAATCTTCGCAATCAACAAAATAAGAAATAGTAGAAATTTTGATTTAATAGTTGAGTACTAAATTTAACCAATAGAAAATTTTAACGTATTGTTTAAAGAATAATAATTATAACTGTCAACAAAATTTCCAATTTTTCAAGAAACAAGCTACAAGGTATTGTAAAAAGAAAGTACCTCAAATATTGACAACTGAACACTAACATAAAATCCTTACCAAACATTTTTAAATTTAAGTAATTTAAATGTTGCTGTAAAATTTTACGAGAGCTTTTGATTGAAATATTTTTTCTGTCATTTTATTTGTCATAGCCATTTTACAGAAAATGATAGTTTTATTACGTTTAAATTTCTCTCTTTGATGCACAATTACATTAATTAACTTATTTTACAGGTTTTAAATCTAGACAAGTGCTAATATTTATTTCAAAAATTGTGCTTCCAAACTCTTTTGTACGCAGTTTGGTCAATATTTCAATTCATTTTCTATCTTGCACAAATATTGTTAGCAATAATCTGAGTAATCGATTACTTGTAAACATTACTCATCATATTAACCATTTTTACTCGAAAGGTACTCTCTTGATTAAATATTAGAATCATTGTTAATTTAACACTCGAATATTTCTGTGTGTACGTCAATAATAAATTATATTTAATATCTTGCAAAAATTATAGTTTATTTTATGAAAAATTATTTTTTTACAGAAATCGGCATGTTTATTCTTTTGGTTCTGTTGGCATTTCCTATTGGAATTTCTTATGTAGGTAAGTAAGAGTTTAAGTAATGTTCAAAAAATGTCCTTCAAATGAAATGAAAAGTTTATATTCAATTTTTTTTTTAATTTTTTTTTTATTTTTTTTTTTAGCTTATAAACATTTAGATGACTGTCCAATGAGTGATGGAGTTACAGTACATGTATTCGCGATAGCTATGGGCTTTTTTGTAATAATTCTTTGTAGAATATTTCAAGTAATACAAAAATACATGAACTATGAGGAAAGTGATTTTCTGACGATATGTTGCGTTATATGCGGTTGTTTTGGTATCTTATTAATGCTGTGCTATGGTAAGCAAATCTTCGTATTTTCACTTATTTCTTGTTTCACTTTATTTTAGATGAAAAATTAATTTGCATTTGAAAATTGAATTTGCCTATCCAGTTTTATCCAAAGCGCACAAACACAGTGATACGAGCAATAAATTTAATATTCTAGCTTAAGACATAAATTAATTTTTGTTTAAAAAAAAATCTGCAATATCAATATATTTTCAGAAGTATGGCTAGATGATAGCTAGCTAGTCAATGTTTCATCCTTAAATTCAGTTCACTAGATTGACTCCCACCACAGACGTAGATATTATAGCGGATAAAACTCTATTTTAGGCAAATGGATGAAAAAAATGAATGTAGAACGATGAACCTTTCAAGAAGCCATCTAGTACTTCTTTCGAATTAATAAAATAATATTCTTTGAATCTAAAATAAATAATCTTAAAAAAATATATTGAAAATCATTCACATCTTTTATGCTTATTTCAAACTACTTATTACTTGCCATTATAACAATCTTTAGTTTCTAATCATACAAATATATGATGAATTAAAATTTTCAAACTCTTAAATAAATGAATTATAAACAAATGATATTAATAACCAGAAGTTCTTAAATTGTCTCTCTTAAAAATTTGAATATAGATTGTAAACAATAACTACAGAGAATATTTAGAATCAGAAAATTAAATCACAAATTGTCGGTGGGGGAATATTAAGTATTTTAGGCATTAAAATTATACTGAGAAAGTAAAATAGTGCATAAAATTGTTTTGGAAAGTAAAAATTTAGTGACAACATCGGCACAAAATTCTATATACAATGTTTCGATTTAAAAGCAAAACATTTTAAAACAAACCGATGCTTTAGGTTTCAGTAAATTTAGTGCATATTCAGCAAAGTACATTTTTCAGAAAAATACGTATTCTCTCAATACATATCAATCCCTAAATGCCTGTCTAAAGATGTTGCTCATAAAAGTAGAAAGCTCATAAACGATGGAAGATGGACATTTCACTTCAAACTTTTACATACAACCTTTTTACTATAATTAAATATCCACATTATGTTCATTTATGGCACTTGAATATAGCTCCCTAATAATAAACAAACCTTCAGAAAAATATATATTGTAAATATTTAAAAAAAAAGTCGTACAACACCATATTGAAGCTTAATTATAGAGATTTTGAATAAATGGTAACCTATAGTCTTTCACACATAAGGTTTGAAACAATTCAAATACATTGCAATGCATTTGATAATACTGAATTATCCAGTTTGTATTTACTATTTCCGCATGGTAATTAAATTAGTATTCAGAAACAAAAAATCCAATATCTGTAAAATCTTAGGTAAAGGTTTAAGGTTTAAAACCCACCCTGGTCTTGAATATTTGTAGTAGTTCAGAATACACCTTAAACCGTAGGTCCCTGTCTAATTAGCACTCATGTGCAAAAAATGACCGTTGAGTGCCAAACAAAACAAAACAAACCAGAGCAAAGCATACATACATATATCAGTATCTATCTCCACTATTGTTCCAGAGATTATGGTAAGTTAGTAATGGTAAAAAAAAAAAAAAAAGCAAAATGATGCCTATAACTAGTTATAAGTGGGTACTTAATCCTCACTGAACTGAAAACTGTCAAAATAAATTTGCGAAATCAAAATTTTTATAAACATTGTAAAAAGTTCGTAACCAAACTCGTATGTGAACGGTTTTCTGTTCAACTATCAGATAGGGCGATAATAACACATAATGGAACATAAACTGCAAGTTTTATTATTCCTAGTGTGCAAAAGTGGCAGATAAGCCAGAAATAAATAATGAAAGTATATAAAATATAAACAGCCTTTAACGAAATCTAAAATGGGCTTGCGATTCTGAAAATATAGTATTTTGAAATTTTTTACTCATTTTTTCATGAAATAATTTCTAGCTAAATTCATAAACGCTTTTAAATAGTAAGAGGAGTTACTAAATTTTATTGCATTAATGTTATATTCCCCTGTAGTGAAATTCTTAACTTCAACTTTCTTAATTGTATCAATTTTTTTATTTATTAAAGTACTTGAAAAGACAAAATTTTATTATTCGGATTATTTATTAGTTTTAAAATATGTTTATCGTCTAACAACGTGGTAAGTCAAAAATGAAGAATTTATTTAAGGACAAGATTATGATATGAACATATGTAAACCTCTAATAATAATGCCACTAGAAAACAAATTATTTAATCATATTTATGAATATTATATTTTTCAATTACGTTTTCAGATTTTGCCCTGAATTGCACATAACTTTTATTAAATTTGTTTACGTTAGAGAAAAGCTAAAGTGTAGTTTTGCAGAATTAATGCTAAAAAGAGATCTTTAAGCAGTTTTAATGCAACAAAAAATTTGGTAGTTTTTCCAGTGTTTTCAGAATCGCATAAATTTAATATAAAATTAGTGACCAAAATAATTCAATTATTCAAAAACTACAATGCATGTAAGATACATTGATTTATAGACAAAGCAAATGCCAAACGTTCGACGAAAACTTGTAAGTGTAACTTTAAATTTAATTTACTGTATTAATATTCAGTATCAAATTTAAAATCAAGATCAAAATTAAATTAGTGTTTTTATTGCATTGTTTCCATTTTCTTAGGAGAACACTTCCCCAAAGAAATCCTACAACTTTTAGTTTTCTTATCAAAATTCTATATTCTTATTAAATCGGGAATATTTCTTTATAAATTTATCAATAAACTATTTCATATTTTTTTAGCAGATTATTTTTTAAGGGATCGGGACTCATTGTAAGAACTGGGAATAACTGTGATGACAAACTAGCTGAAAAGGGAACTGTAATTTTCCTATCAAATAATAAAAGATATCTATGTGAAATTCAAATGCATCAATGTGTAGAAGCAGCAAAACTTATGAGGATAAATTAGGAATTAAATTACTTGAATAAATTACTAGAAACATACACACATACTCATACACTATTTGAAGATTTTTTAAGACCCGAAAAAGTGATTGTTTCATTAAACATGCCTATCTCCTTACTGTGAATATGCAACCAAAATTTGGAGATTGATTGAGTTCATTTGTTAAATTTTTATTTGAAGGAAGAAGCCTAAAAAATTTCATATCGGAGGGCTAGAAAGATGTTGCAACTAAAATTCAGTTACTAAATTTCTTTTACCTTAAATTTTTTTAATTTTCTAATGGCAGATTTGAAGGCAACTGTAGTCAGAATAACGAACATTATAACCAGAACAAAAGTAACATGAATTCAGAACAAAATTGAAAGCACAGATAGTCTATAATTCATTCATCTTGTACCGAGCTCTCCAGTAATTCTCCCACGTGTGTATCGAGTTCAGTGCAGGATAATGACTTGAATGCTTCACGACCATTTCCTCAGGTATGTTGCACAATTAACAAAGAATACTTGACAATATACGATATAGATGTTTCGTGACTAGTAGTAAATCGAAAAACTAGCAATATATTTGTCCTTTGGCCAAAGTGGAATATTTGATTTCATCAATGCATTTCTTGTCTTCGTTTGCCTCTTTCATGTTTTTCCAACAATCCTCAGTAAAATATTTTTATTTAAACGTTTGGTGGTATAAAAATAGATTGGTTTATTCATATCTGTGCTACAATTTTAGTTACTTTCTTTACCAAGGATTTGTGGTTTCATTTCCCTAGAGACCACAGTGTGCTGGTACACAAAACAGCAATCTCAGTCTTTTTCAATTTAATCATTGAGGGCCTGACGATTCTTTAAAATATCGGGTAATGGAGGAACATCAGATGAAGCAATGGTCAAGAGGGTAGCTGTAGAGTTTGACAATATAACAGCCTTGGAAAAATTGCCAACACATAAGCTGTGAGAGAAATTTGAATAAATGAAATCTCTACATCAAAGGCTGTATATACCTTCCGACAGGAGTGTAGAATTTCAGGAGCCTTCAAAAGACGTCGGTATTGATACCATCCGTCAAAAGAGTGCTATCTGTAAACACGTGCAGCTACTATCCTTCTGAGTACAATTCTTGTATAATCTCCAAGACTACAGCTTTTAGATTTAGGTCATGCATTTCTCTTTTAGATACCTCACTTGATATATTTATTCTGTGATCCTTCTAGACTTATTCTGTGATTTATTGTACGTCCTTCCTTCAAATGGAATTTTTAACTTGATGAGTTTTCTGCCTCCCAATTCAATCCTAGTTGCTCTTTCATCTTTGAGATGTTTTTGAAAGTCTAAAAAAACTTTCTGAAGGTGGCTGTTTTGAATTTTGATGTTCCGTGTAGATGTTGAAAAAGGACTATTCCACAGGGAAAATCAATCTGGTAATCTTGCGATCTTTACCCATAAAATTAATATTATTTCTTATATAACAGATTAAACGCTCATATGTCGGGTAGATATCAGAAGTGCATCAATCGGAGTTGTCTTAACAGCTTCCGTGATATTTGTATAATACGACGGGCTTGGTTATGGATTTTTTTCAAGGTATCAATTCACCGTTGAAAGCAAAATAAATTTAACAGGTAGAAAAGAAGATCTAGATGGTACCCTCAAAGAAATTGCCAGAAAGTTAAACAAATGACTTTTCCATACAATTAATGAAATAAAATGCTATCCACCTCAGACTTTGATTTTCTTTTTTAACCCCAATACTATTGACATAAATGATGGATTATTTTTTTTAATTGCAATTTTTTAGATAGAGCACCTGTTAATTTTAACACTATATAGCTCATGCAAATATTTTAATTTGTTTTAACTACATTTTTCTCTTTTTTTATTTCTTAGTTAAAAAGGCTTAGAACCCCTTGTTGTAATTCTAAAAAAATACAATAAAAATAAATTGTCCATTGACTTCTACCTAAACTCACTTTAAAACTCACCCTGAGCTAAGCATATGGAGGTCTGCTGGCATAAAACGTAAAGCTTGCAGGGACCAAAGGCTTAGAACAATAACTGTGATAAATGGCAAAATATAGGATTTATAAGTTAAGTCCAGGGTTCTTATACTATATCCCGAGATAGAGAGCAATTCTTTTCGTTGAAGTAAGTTTCTTGGTTGCTCCTTCCAATATATTTGTGACTTAAACTTTCTAAGTAGTTTTACGGTCAAAAATGGCCCACAAATAATAGTTGGTCTGAATAACAGGAAATTTTGGGAAAATGTTCAGCTTGATAGGTGAATGCGTAAGGGAAAACGTTTGATGTAGTTTTCTCTAAATTTACTTCTTTATTACTAACACACAACACCAATCACATAAATTCTTTTATTATATTAATTTTAATAGAGTCATGCGTTATTCTATTTGCTATCTTTTAAGAGGTTATTATTGTAAGATAAATTATTTTCAATTTATATAATTCTATTTTTTTATCGCTGCTTTTATATTCCTCGTTTTCTGAATTATTGATGATTGAGTTAATGATATATAATCAATATTTTTACAATAAAATATTTCCATTGTTTATTTAAATACTTAGAATATTTTTGTCATAATAAGTTCACGGTGAGTTCATCCTTTGCTATTGATATATGTATAAATTATAATATTGTGCTTTTCATTACAGAAATGCTTCATTTCTTTCCAAAGACTCCAAGCTTTGTACCATCTGATCCTCACTATTGTCATCCAGAGTTTTATAAGGTCGCTTATACTACAAATATTGCAATTCCTTTGATATTTGTATTATCTATTCTGATTCATTTGCCAAAAATGGCCATTAAGCTTAGTAAAAAATATACTTTATGAATGTTCATAAATTAAATTTTTAATGAATTGTAGAAGTTCAAAAAAATTATTTTACCTAAATGCTTTATTTTTCTATCCAATTCTTGTAATGGCGCTTTCAGAAGGCTCTAATGTATGAAATGTACTAAATTTATAAAATTAAGCAAATTTAGATTGTTATAAATGAAAATAAATATTTTTGAATTTTATATTTGTGAAAGTATTAATTAAAATTAGAAGTTCCAAATTTAAATACTTTTAAGCAATTTTTTAAAAAAAATTTCAATTAATTGACAAATTCACAATTATTTAGTCTTAAATTACAATTTTGTAGCATGAACACTGAAGGTGCACTCTTTAGAGCTAATGCTATAAGCACTCTAACAAATTTTGTCAGATTTCTTTTATTAAGACTAACATGTAAAGTTAATGTCATCATATAATTTATGTATTACAGAAAAAAATATGAAAGGTTTTTGCTATAGAAAGAGGCTATACGTAGAACGCTTTAATAGGAAAATGTAATTTATATTATCTGAAACGTATGAAAAATTAAAACATATAAAAGATTAAAGATTAAGATTAAAACATATAAAAATTAGTTTCATTTTTTGCCTGAGCATTGTACGAGGAAAACCAGGTTCTTGCCTTTTTTAATGACCCCAAAAAATATGACCTACAGAAAGTGTAACTTAATAGTTAATCATCGGAGAGTAATCACCATCGGCATCCAGTACCTTCTGCCAAACATCCAGTTGCGTAATCCCCTTGTGGTAAAACTCGAAATTTTTGAACGCAAAGAGGTCTGCTAGACGTCCGCAAATCTTGTCACAAGTCTGTTTCATTGTTGAAGGATTTTCAACGAAGATGATAATCCAAGGAAGGTAAAAGATAATCTAAGAGGACATGGTCTGGTGACTAAGGAGATGAGCACAAAGTCTCTCAACCAAATCGCAGTATAGTATTTTTTGCCACACGTGAGATATGCTGCCTCGTCATTGGCCAAAAACAGTACATCCTTTCGATTATCCAATGCAGGATCCTTCTGTTACAATGCCTCTTGCCCACGTTCTGTTTTCCTCGAGTACATAATTGCAGTGATAGTTTGGCCCGTTGGTAGCAGCTCATAATGAAACAATTTGACAACAAGTCCCAGAGGGACATCGATTGGGAATTTCATCATAGAGCCATATCTCCCAACCTGAATTTGAGAAATAAATGCCTTGCAGTAAGTTCAATCACAGCACTGTTCTCAAACGTTTCACATATTCGGCGATTTGATGCAGAAGCAGGTAAACCCACTTTGAAGGCATAAAGCAAGCAATACCGAAGGAGCTCCTTCAACACGTCCATTTCCTTTTGCTACTGTACTAGGTAGGATTGATGAATGTGCACAGTGGACTTGCCTGTGATAAAGGCAGATAGTCCTCCTTTTTCGATAGACCTGTGTCAAACACGTCATACACTAATTTGTATACGTATTCTCACTTCATTCAATGGCAACACGAACACGGCAAGAACCTTCTGGTTTACCTGGTATATAATATCTAATAATTAAAATATCAAATATTATTTAGAAAATTCCCCAATCAATTGTAAAAGGAAGACTCATGGAAAACTTTATAAAGCTCGATATTTTAACATAAGATGCAAAGAAATTATTTTGCTTCCTTTAGCATGGAACTAAGTAACTGAGTTCAGAAAGTCAATAAATACATTAAGCATTTGTAAAATATATATACCCTGTCTATCATAAATTAAAGAAAAATCACAAAACGGACAGTGACTCAAAAGGTTATGCGTGGAATACTTATACACATTACACAACACATAGGAAGGTACAAAATACAAAAAACTCACTAGACAATTATGGTGTTATAAAAATTAGCATATGTATACAGTTAAAAAATAGGAGCTGTGAGTTTGGTATAAGAAAAGTACCTTTAATATGAGGTATGATTCCTCGAGGAGAAATACAGCACATGCCGTGATGAATGAGGCTCTCAATTATGCGGTCTATTAAGTACGTGGAAAATAAGAACCATTACTCTTACGAAGCAGTTGAAAGCGTGGCTAGAATCCTAGGAGGAGGATGGCGAGCAGCTATACATCGTCCTAGAACGTCTCAAACAGGCTCCATTGGGTTAAAGTCCGGTGATAGAAGCCTAGTAGCAATTCAACACTGGGCGGTGATAAGGCTAACGCCTTGGGATGATGAAAACTCAAAACACCCTGCGCGGCAATAGTGCATGGAACAGTGCACTATTTGTCAACTCTTTCGGGGAGCGGCTGCTGTATCACTCCTCAGTGAATTGAAGTGACCGGTGCGATGAGATTATGCCTAATGGGCCGATGAGTTTCGTTCGATTCGTTGAAAATGGGGTGAGTGGTGCGATGATACTATGCCATGGAATTTTATATTCCTCTCGTATAGCAAAATCTGTTGTTTTGCTTTTATACATCAAAAATACACTATC